>JAJOOR010012633.1:0-49939 GCA_036250505.1 Solanum acaule
CAACTGTTTAACCAAATTGAAAATCCTCCTAGCCGTCGGTCTCCCTTTGCAAATAATCCTAATGACTCCTTTTGGTCTTTAGTTATGTTATACTTGAAGGTATTTACTGAAATAGGCAAGTAAGTGAGCTTTATTCTCTCCTATTTATAGTTGTGGAGTTATCATTCATGTATTGTTTTATTAGCTTGCTTTATTTTAGGATAACCTTAAGTTATTACTTCAAATTTTTTTATTATGTTATGGATCTTTCTATGTTTTATGTTTGTTCTTAATATATTCAGTTTATTTTGATTTCTGGAGAGAACTATACTCTTATTCTGCTTATTGATCTTTTGTGAAAATTCATGACACGAAAGCATTATGAAAGTTTACAACGCTGCTTCCGTGTGTACATAATGACATGGATGAACATGATTCTCCTTTTGTATGGGAGTCTCTGCAACTCACAAAAAAATCGTGGTTAATACTTGATTTATATGCAAGAAATGCTTTAGTAAATTTGTTATTGAAAAATTTCGATGAAAGATTATTCAATATCTTACTTGCTCATTTTCCCTTCTGGTTCATTCTGAATTCTTAGGTAGAACTGTATGCTTTCCAATGCACATATTGTTGTGTTTTTATTGTTGTTATTGACTGAGGTGATCAAGTTGAAGAGTGAACATATTGGTGGGAGCTTTTTCTAAAAATAGTAGATGTTAGTTTTCTCCCAACAATTTCATGCAGTTATTGTTGTTTGTTCCTCTTCTGTTAGATTAATCTGATATCTGGTTAACTGTACTGATGTGGAACACATTACGAGTGTTTATGAAGTATGTGCTGGAAGTGAACCAAAAACATAGAGTTCAAATCTTAGGATAGTGCCTTGAGTAAACACTATACGGGGTCTTCTGAGGTCCAAGTGCAACGAACAAAGTAGACACTAAGTCTTCATCATAATGATGAAAATTAAAGCACTTTTGACTAGCTTCTGGATCTCTTTTTTTTAAAAAAAATATGAGGTGGTGTGGTACAGAAGACATTTTTGTGATACAATATCATGTCCAACCAACATTTTTAAAAGCTTTTTCATATTGTTCTTTTCAAATGTATAGTGGTTTGACTCAACTTTGAGAGATAATTGTTGATATTTTAATATTCTTCAAGATTGTTGCAACTGATAATCATGTGAAATATTGGCAGGGGACCATTCATATGAAAAGTATTTTTAGCTTCCACTTGTTTATAATTGAATTGCATCTGATGTTGGATTTGTGCTTGAGCACTAGTCATAACTCCTCTAGCTTATTTATAAGTCAACAAGAGATAGACTAATTGTACATAATTCAATGCAAGTTGCAGTATGTATTGAGCCCCATTTCATTTTCAATGACTAATTGTACCGGATTCAATGTAAATTGTATTATGTATTAGCCACTTCATTAAATAAATTACATTATTTATTTTCATTTATTCTTCTTTAGCTCTACAAATATTAGTACAAAGTCATTTTGCTAAATGTAGTAAAACTATTTAAATTGTATTGTTACTGGAATAAAAAAGAATATGAAAACCAAGCGTGTTGGGCCTGTGCTAAGCACAGGCCATGACCAATCTAGTATCTATATATATAATAAAGTGTTCACTGGGTCAAAGCCAAAAATATGATGAATAGAAGGAAAGGAGATCAGAAAAATAGGCGAACAACTTGACTATAGTATAGGTCAGATGTTTCCGTGAGCATTGTTGACATTTGTCCCATGAGAAATAGTAAGATAGGCAAAAAGGCATAGAGACAACAACGACCGCATCTCTCGATGAAAAGTCCAGCAAAGAAAAGCCCCTATATATATAATAAAGTGTTGTCTTTAGCATTTTAATATTAATATTAGTAATATTAAAATTGCTTCACAGAGGTTGAGAAGTGTGCTGGACGGTCCATTCCTTACAGTTGCAGGCATTTGTGGTCTTTCTTTTTTGTTGGTTTTAAAGTTTAGTGGCTTACACTTTGTTTGAATGGTTGTTAATTACCTATTATTTCATAATGTATCGTATTGTAGTGTTTTAATGAATACAATGTTTGGATAGATTGTATCATTCTCCATAGTTACATAATGTCACACATTGATAATTTGAGTGATAAATCTACAAAAGAAGTAGCTTAAGGGGTAGAGTTATTATGAAAAGATAGGATAAAAGATGAAATATAATTATTAAATAATAACTAAAGATAAAATGAGAAAAAATATATTAAGATAATGATGAGATCACACCAAATCAGTCGTTACATAGATTGAGTCTTTTCGTCGTTATCTAACAATGGATTTAAATGATACGATATAATAAAATTAAAGTAACAATTAATCAAAATAAACATTATATTTAAACTAACAAAACAATACAATACAACAGATAACAATCATCCAAACAAAGTGTTAATTGACATTATACACGAATAAATATTCCAGAGAATGTTGGGGTCAACAATCTTGGGCAACATCTTTATCAGCCATTAAAGGCATTTGTTACCTCTCACTTTGTTTTATTTTTTATTCCTCAATTATACCTTGTAACATATGTAATTTCTAAGCCATTTATCTTCTCTATTTACTACCCCATTATCTTCTTATTCATTGTTAAGAAGACTTCCTGAACTATAAATAGTGATGGTCTTCATTTGTTTTTTGTACAAGAAAATATAGAGTGCATAAAAGTTAGTCAAAAAGCGAGTTCGTATTCGTTGAAGAGAGATGTTCTTTTTGTGGATCTTTGGACTCAACTCTTCTCCAGAGATTGTTGAGTCATAATTTGTGATTGAGTTGTGTTATCCTGAAGGGAACAAGTCAAGAAGACTACTGCTGAACCGGTGAAAAGATTTGTTGTAGTGGACTAGAATCTCCTTAAAGAGAGGGAGATATTCACACCTTAGCCTAAAGAGATGTTATGTAATGACCTCCAAGTCATCTTTATATTTATGTCTTTTGTTCATCGTTTAGTGCATTTCTGTAGCGATCCCAAGTCATGTATGACTTGCTGGGACTAATAGTTCGGTCACCTTGACATTCATTTGGTTTTTGTGTGAGTTTTAGTGTTTTGGAGCTTTACAACCTTGAACGGTTAGTTTTAATCAAAAGTTCAAGAAGACGACCTCAAAATCCAATTTTGTTGATTCCATAAGCTTCATAAGGGTCATTTTAGGCTAATAGAATGGTCGATACAATTCCCGAGGTTTCCAAAATACTAACATCTGGAAACATTTTGGTCATTGGGAAATTATCAACTTGGGTTATTTTATTTTATTTTGTTTTGAAACAGCTGAAGTTTTGTTCCTTGGTTTTTTATGCTTTAATAAATTGGTGACCATTTTGGAAAAAAAAAAAGTCCTCAGTTCTTTGATCTTTTCTGAACTGCTCGCTTAACACCTTTAATGCCTCCTCCCCAATAATTTGAGTGGATTGTATAAAGTCCACCTATTCCGTTTTAATCTCTAAGATCATCAATCTTGTACTTTTACCATAAATGTATGAGTGGAAGAATTTTATGATTGTATCACCTTCCTTAAACCACTATATCCTAGATTTTTGCTTCCAATACTCCTCTATATGATAGTACTTTCTGACTGCCTCTTCAGCTTTAGCTAGTTCTGCCTTATTCTTCTCCATAGGGTTCACCTCAATTTGATTCTCCTTGACTCTTATAATGTCCTCCAAGGTAGCTATTTTCACAAAAATATCCTCATATGTTTCTTTGCTCCATTGTGATAAATCCTTCTTTAATTTCTTCATCTTCTGCTGAACGACAAACAAAGGATTTCCGATCACATTGATTGACCAATGTTGTTGTATCACCTCCTTAAACTTTTTATGTTTTGTCACGAAGGTAAAAAACCAAAAACGTTTCACTATGTCACCATGTAAGGTCTTACACATCATATGTAACGGAGCATGATCTAATCCCTACCTTATCAAATGATGAACTTCATTTGCTGGAAATTGTTGCATAAACTCCTGATTTCCAAAAAACTCTATCCAGCCTTTTGAAAATACATTCCTCCTCAATTCCCCCATTCCACCAAGTGTAAGAACTACTTTTGAACATGATCTCAAAGAGACTACAAGAATTGATATACTGAAAAAATTCACTCATTTCCTTTCCTGTAACGGGAGTCCTCATAATTATTCTGTTTCATCAAGAATCACATTGAAGTCTCCACCCACTATCCATGGGACATCTACAATTTCTTCTACTTCTTCTAGATCTTGCCATAATTCTAAACTCTCCAATGCACTACACCTAGCATACTTTGTTGTGATAACCATATCCTTCTGATATGTCCCATGGCTGAATTTGATTGTAATCTTTTTATACAAGTCCCGCACTACTTCACACTCCCAATCTGCATTCCAAAAGACTCAGATCTTCGATGTTGTGTTCACCATTGCATTCTCCATTCAAAGCTTTCTTCTATTTTTATCTGATTCTTGAGGCCATTGAAAAGGTTCCATTAGGTCCATGTATGATTAATGATGTCTCCTCATACGATCCATAATACGCTCAAAGGATTCTTGAGTGTTTACAGAACTTATAGTCCAAAAACATAATGTATCAATCATCATCATGATGGTAAGGACCTTGCCGAACTACTCCTTGCGTTTATTTGACTTGTTTTTGTTCTTGTGTTCTTCCCTTTTTTTTATTGAATTCCTTAGCTCCTTAGCATGTCTTGGTTATAAATCACATGTGGCACTTACTTCCTTTACTGATTGTGTTAAGTCTGCATCCTCCTTGTCTATCTTGTCATCATTTAGGTGTTGCCTTACTATTGATCTTCTTCCTCCTGATGTGCTACCTCTGTATGTTTGTTTAATTCCAAACTAAAAATATATGAATTATCTTGTCTTGTCCCTTGTATTTCAGTCTCCCTTGATTCCCCTATGGTCTCCATCACTTTAGAACTCACCTCATCGCAAACTTTATCTTCTTCATTTCTTTCCCACCTATTTTCATCAAACTTTCAGTTTCTCCCTCTCCTGATTTAGCATCATTTTTATAGGCGTTGTCTGTTTATTTGCTTGTCTCTTTTCTTTGTGATTTTTGTGCTTCTACCCTTTGTTCCTCATTTTCAACCTCTTTTACTTCACTACAACTTTATTCATTACATGGTATCATTTGTTTACCAAACGATTCCTCCACTCATTTCTTTGGTACTTCTTTTTCTCCTTTATCTTTATTCTGAGTGACTTGTGCCTCCTCTCCTTCTTCTTTGTCCTCCAGGGCACTATACTTATTTGTATAGATAATTTCCTCCCCTTCCTTTCGAGTATGTTTTTGATTCCATCGTTGAGTCAGGCCTCCTTTGTTATAGTATCTTCCTCTTATCCCTTATTTCTTTGTTCTTGGAACTCATTCTTCTTGTCTTTCCCTTTATCTCTTGTCTCCTTTTGTGTTCCGTCATCAACTCTCTTCTCATTAGTGTGTTTGTCTTGATCCTCCTTATGTTGCTTTTGATCTCCCTCTACCTCCTCTTGCTTTGGGTACAATTCTGGATGCAACACATAGTTTTCTTTCTCATTATGCCTTGCAATTTACATTATATGCAATACTTCGGGATTTAATCATAATTGATTTGTATCCATCTTTCCTTGATTCTACCTGTTACCTTATTTCTTACTACAATATTGATTCTTTTGGGAAAATTCCCTAGCAGATGCACTTCTACTTTTACCGTAGCACAACTAGGTCTTGTCTTATTCAATGTCACGATATCAATTTGAAAAGACTTTCCCATCGCAGCTGCTAATGAAAACACCATTTCTCTTCCGAAAAAGTTTGGAGGCAATGATGGAAAAGTAACCATGCAATTGCAATTGTTGTTTCCTCTTCTAGATCAAACAATAGATGTCATTTAAGAGTACGCATCGGGTAGTACCAGTTCTTGTGGCCTATGTTAAAAACTAGCTTTGACGGTAAATGGACGTAGTCCTCCATACTTGACGCACGAATATGGACATATCTACTATTCAAATATTCGATCATACAATTGATTTTCAGTTCACATTGTTTTGGCTATAATTTCCTTAGATCGTGTAAATGAGGTCATCCATAAGAGAATTTTCCTATCACAACTAATTGTAGATCTTCATTTACTATCATCTGTGATACTTCCTCCTATTCCCATATTACTTGTGGCTCACCATGCAAATAGGGAAAAGACTTTCAGAGTATCAGTATAGCTTTTTCAGTGTTGCAGTTTGTAGGGTAGCAACATAATCCATTCCTCTTGTGGTTGGTGTTGGGTTGTTAGCAAGATTTTGCTGAGCAACCTCCAAGGGAGGCTGCCCAGTGGAGTGGCCATTAACGGCGGCGATGACGTAGAGATTAGGGTTTAATTGTTTCTTGATTTATAGAGCGTTTCTTTTTTCTTTTCTTGTTTTCTGCGTGTGGTGTTTTTATTTTCTGATTTGTGTTGCTGCCCTACATTCTTTTTTCTAAATATAATTATGAGGTTAGTAGGACTAAAACAATCTAATTGGGTTATTTTTCCCATTGTTTTATAAATTTAAAACAAACCTAGATAACCAAAGTCTAGAAAAGGAGAGGTAGCAATTCTTTGGGGGGGGCCAGAGATGCACATGAAAGTTGGATGATACTAACATTATTTTATTACAATATATAAACATTAATAATTCATTAGCAGTCTTTGCTCTCAAGTCTCAGCGTATGATTTATTAACAACAACTGTGGATTTATCTAGAAGATAAGAACATCACTTAGTACTCCTTCCGTTTCATAATATTAAAAATAAATTATAATTATTACTTGTCTATTTTAAAGAAGAAATCAAAAAAAAATTGTTTTAATAATATTGTTATCATTAAATAATTATAAAAAGTATTAATAGTCAAAATTACAGTTTTAAAGCATAACTAATAAGATTAATTTAGTAAAATAAAATTTTCTGAAAAGTGTCAAATCAACATATGTCAAATAAATAAAATGGACAGAGTATTTATTATTCGTCTGCCCACATCAACTTATACTATGCCACAACTAGGATTTTGTACATATAAAAGTATAATAATAAGAAGTCAAACCAACTCTTATATGAGCGTTTAGCCGTAAAATAATTTTTTTCTTTAAAAAGTATCAAGTCAATATAAGCCAAGTAAATAACACAAGTAATATATTTATTATTGATCTATCCTCATCAACTTATAATCCTCCACAAATATGATTTTAGTCATTGGTCGTAATTTGATTATCTTTTGATGCTATCAACATCAATCTTTCTTTCTATTTATTTAGTGAGAGGAGTTCAGATTCTAGAATGAAAAAAAAAGGTCATAAAAGACAGCTCACTTACAGTTCAAAAGCCAAACTTGTATCTAATGATCACTTCATCAATATTTGGAGTTACTACTTTAGAATTTTGTCAAATGTATGATTCACAAATTGAAAATATAAATGTTAACTCACAACTTCCACCAACTTCTCAAAGTATATACTAATTGTGTTTGTGTCAAAGAGGATTTGTGCACATGATTGAAAAAATTTACCATTATTAATTAGTCAAATCCTAATCAGAAATTAACAAATGCTACTCTTATGCCTTATATAGGAAAATGCATAAGTACCCCCAGCCTATGCCCAAAATCCTTGAGACACACCTAACCTTTACTAAGGTCCTATTATTCCTCCGAACTTATTTTATATATAACTTTCTACCCCTTTTCGACCTACGTGGCACTATCTTGTGGGCCCAGCGCGTGTTGACAATTTTTTCAAGGATAGTGTCACGTAGGCCGAAAAAGGGTAGAAAATTAATTAAAAAATAAGTTCGGGGGGTAATAGGACCTTAGTAAAGGTTAGGTGTGTCTCAAGGATTTTGGGCATAGGTTGGGGGAGTACTTATGCATTTTCCCTAAATTTTTTATCTATTACTATCAATTCGCTAGCTTAGACATCCCCCCCAAGAAGTTTGTACCTCAATTTCAAATATGGAAAATGGTCAAATATATTCTCCCTCATACTATTAGAAATATGCTAAATATATCTCTCGTTATATTTCCGGTTCAAATATGTCTCTCTTGGTATTCTTTTGATCCACATATACCCCTTGTCTTTTCTCATTATATTTTGGTATAAATTTATTCTTAATTTTGAAGTAAGACACGTGTCCTATTCATAATCGAAGGAATGAAAAGATGCCGGGTTGGATTAAATTGTTGTGTTTTTAAAAAATTGCGTATTTAAAATTAAGAGTGAATTATCAACTTATGAGGTTGAAACGTGTCCTCCCATCAAAATTAAGGGATAAATTTTTGCCGAAGTATAACATGAGCAAAAAATATATTTGTGTAGAGATATTTTAGGGCTTGATTCTGTAATCTTTACAAATAGGAACTCAATTCTAGTAATCTTTGTAAAATAGGAAGATATTAATTCTTTCCATTATTGTAACTTAGTAGTAGTTATATATTCATGTACATGCCTCCTTTGAGGAATAATAAAATACAAAAGAAATATTTTGTTCAAGATTTGAACTTGATATTAGAGCCATGGGCAAATCAAATGCTTCTAACTCTACCATGATTATCACTCAATCTGAAAATTCCTCTTTCAATGCAGGAATTATTCTAAATGAAACAAATTATGATATGTGGTCTCAAATCATAGAGATGCATATTGCTGAAAAAGAGAAACTCTCGTTTGTTCGTGGGAGTACACAACTACCTACTGAAAAAAATGAAGGATATGAGAAGAAGTACACAAACAATGAAAAGGTTAAGAGGTGGTTGTTGATGTCTATGTCTCCTGAGATTATGAAGCGATACATTTGCTTACCTATTGCTCAAGAAATCTGAAAAGCTCTGTCAACAGCCTTCTATGATGGAGCAGATGAACTACAAGTCTTTACTTTGAATCAAAAAGCTTTTTTTGCCAAACAAAATGGCAGATCTCTCTCTTCCTACTATGGAGAACTGATTGAAATTTTTTGTGAGTTGGATCACAGTGATAAGGTGATCATGGAAAATGAGAAGGATGTCAGTTCTTACCACAAGTCTATTCAACGACAAAGGGTGCACATCTTTCTTGCTGGTTTGGATGGTGAGTTTGAACATATTCGTGGGGAAATTTTGAGGAAGGATCCTGTTCCAGAATTAGAAGAATGTTACTCAATGGTTCGTCGTGAATCTGTCCGGCATGCAATAGTGAATGGAGATCTTGAAAAATCTAAAGCAGCAGCCATGGTGAGCAAATATAGATCTAATAAAAATTGATTCTCTCAAAATCAGCAAGAGTTCCACTACTGCAATTGTAGAAACAAATGCCAAGGAAGATGTTGTTGGACAATCCACAGCCTTGGTAGCAACGAGAGGTAACTATGGTAAGGCTTTAAATTCATCTGCACTTGTTTCTAATAGTACATGGATAATTGATTTCGGAACTACGGATCACATGACATTTGATTCTAGACAAGTTTCATCCCTTAAACCCTCGTCACAAAAGTATATTTCCACCGTTAATGGTTCTTCGGAACCTATCATTAGGGAAGGATCCTTGTCTCTCATTAATAATTTGAATTTAGACAGTGTCTTAGTAGTTCCATTATTGGATTGTAACCTTTGGCCTGTTTCTCAAATTACCACTACTATGTCTTGTGTTGTGATGCTTTTGCCTGACTATTGTGTGTTTAAGGACATCCAGACGAGGAAGACGATTGGTTATGGTACTAGACGAGAGAAGTTGTATTACTTGGATTTGGAGTCAAAAAGTTCTAATCAATTGTGCCAAGCATTATCGGTTGATGTGTTTAGCTGTGAGGACAAAACAAGGAAATCTGATATTTGGCTATGTCATCGACGATTGGGACATGCTTCTTTTGGATATCTTAATAAATTGTTTCTTAAGTTATTTACAAAATTTGATGTTTCTGATTTCCATTGTGATGTCTGTGAACTTTCAAAGGGTCACCGTGTGTCTTTTTCACCAAGAATGAATAAAAGTTCAATTTCTTTTATGATTATACATTCAGATGTTTAGGGTCCATCCAAGGTGAATACGTTAGGTGGATCACGTTGGTTTGTTACTTTTATAGACGATTGGACTAGAATGACTTGGGTGTGTTTGATGAAGTTCAAAAGTGAAGTGAATTTGTTGTTTCAAAAGTTTCATAAAATGATTTGCACTCAATATAATGCCCAAGTAAGAGTTCTATATAGTGACAATGGGGGGAGTATTCCAGCTATGAACTTAAGTGATATTTAGAAGCACATGAAATTGCTCATCAAACTACTTGTCCCAATACACCCCAACATAATGGGGTAGCTGGAAGAAAAATCGTCATTTATTAGAAGTTGTTCGTGCTCTATTGATTGAAGCTCTTCTACCACAACATTATTGGGGAGAAGCACTCACTTGTGCAACATATTTAATTAATCGAGTGCCTTCTAGCAGAATTAACTTTAGAACACCATCTCAATCTCTTGCTGAAGCGGTGATTGCACCGGCAGTCCCAAATTTGACTCCTCGTGTTTTTGGTTGTGTAGCATTTGTACATCTTCATAAGAATCAACGCAACAAGCTATCCCCTCGTGCACTGCGGTGTGTTTTTTTGGGATATGCTACTTATCAAAAAGGGTACATATGTTTTTATCCTCCAACTCAGCGAATGTTTGTTACAATGGATGATGTTTTTCATGAAGAGTCTATGTATTTTTCTAATGAAACAAAACTCCAAGGGGAGGACCTGGAAGATATTTTGTCTCTAAATTATGAAAAATTGATACTTTCTGCACCTAGTAACCAGGTTGTAAATGAATCAAGTTTATGTGGTGGTGAACATCAAGAAATAGGACATAACCAAGATATTGTAGAATTAGAATTGGGTACTGCTGAAATTCAAGAAATTGAAGAAGAAGATTTGGGTGCTAGTGGAAATCAAGAAATTGGAGAAGTTAGTCCAATATCACATGAACCCCTCACCCAATAAGCAACTGATGTACCAAATCAATCGTCGCCAACTCAGGATATTTCTGATTTTGTACCTGAACCATCAGTCAAACAACTACCACCATGACACAATAGAGGTCTTCCTAAAGCTACCTATGAACCAGAAATTTCTGGTAAGACTAGGTACCCATTGAGCAATTTTGTGTCTAATCATCGTTTGTCGGAATCAAATAAGTCATTTGTGAATCAATTATCTGTTGTATCTATTCCTAACAATGTGCAAGAAGCCTTAACTGATCCCAGGTGGAAAGCAGCTATGGATAAAGAGATGAAATCCTTGAAAAAAATTTATACATGGGAACTTGTTGATTGTCCACCAGGAAAGAAAACAATTGGATGTCGATGGATGTATACAGTCAAGTACAAAGCAAATGGTATGATAGAATGATTCAAAGCGAGATTGGTGGCTAAATATACTTAGACCTATGGAATTGACTATACCAAAATATTTGCACCTGTTGCAAAAATCAACACAGTTCGAGTGCTATTATCCTTGGCTGCAAATTTTGATTGGCCACTACGACAATTTGATGTGAAAAATGCTTTTCTACATGGTGAGCTATCTGAAGAAGTCTATATGGACTATCCTCCAGGGTACAAGATTCCAAGATCACATGATTATAGAGTATGCAGATTGAATAAATCACTTTATGGACTGAAACAATCACCAAGAGCGTGGTTTGAAAAATTCACCAAATCTATGAAGGCATTTGGCTATACTCAAAGAAACACCGATCACACTTTGTTTTTGAAGAGACAACATGGTTAATTAGTGCTCTTATTGTATATGTTGATGACATGGTGGTGATTGGAAATAACCCTAAAGAAAGGAAAGCTCTCCAAAGCTACATGTCTAAAGAATTCGAGATGAAGGACCTTGGTCCATTAAAGTTTTTACTCGGAATTGAAGTGTCTAGATCATCTAAAGAAGTTTTCTTATCCCAAAGAAAATATACTTTAGAGTTGTTAAAGGAAACTGCATGAGAGCTTGCCAACCAGCTGATACACCTGTTGAAGAAAGCCTGAAATTAAGTGTTGAACCTAATCAAATTCCAGTTGATAAAGGAAGATATCAGAGAGTTGTAGGAAGATTGATGTACCTAGCACACACAAGACCATACCTTGCTTATTCTTTAAGTGTGGTAAGTCAATTTATGCATAATCTTGGAGAGCAACATATGAATGCAATTATGCGCATCTTGAAATATTTGAAGTCTACTCCAGCAAAGGGAATTTTGTGCACAAAATGTACAGATACTCTAGCAATAAATGTACATACGGATGCTGATTGGGCTGGAGATATTGATGATTGATGACTGATGATTCTGAGATTTGGACTCATTTAGGACTTTATTTATAATGATTTAGTGTCGTCAAATGCTTATTTCGTGCCAACAACTGATGTAAAACCCTTGATCTTCAGATATATGGATTGAGGAACAAAGCTAGGACATAAATGGGAAATAGAGACAACACGAGCAAAAAAGAGAAGGAAAACACAAGCCTGATGATCGCCGATGTCACTCGGCGATTCTCCAAGTTGCCACTATACCACCTAAAATTAAAGAACGCTGAGGTTGGATTAGGGGTAGCTTCGACGAGTAGCAGATCCACTCGGCTCGACACCGATCGCATCGGCGATGAATGACCATGTCGCCAAAAGTACTGATGGACCGATAAGTGCTGATGGGCGAGCTGAAAAGAAAAAGAGCGCATCACGGAATCACTCGGCAATCTCGATCTGGCTCACCTAAAATTACAGCGGTTGGACTAAGAAGAGATGAAAAATAAAGGCGAGACGGAGGAAAATCGGCTAGTTGTCGAACGGTTGGTGAAGCCCGACTTACCTCACCGATTGGTCCCAAACAACCACACATCAGACTTGCATAAATTATTTTTTGCAAGAGAGAGAAAGTATTCAGATATGTGAGGAACAAAAGATTGAGAGCAAAAACACTACCATTGTGGATTTCAAGTGGTTTTAGCAAGGTTTTTCTTTCAGATTTTTTAATAGAGAAAATTTTAGTTAATTTTAACTTTCGAATTTCATTTACCCAGCCATGGAAAATGTGGAAGGTGTTGATTTTCATCTTTTCACCATGATTGACTAAAACCCTAACCTTGGGGGTTTGACAATGTGACCAATTGTTGCATTCTACTAAATGGGTGTTATCGATTAGTGATTGTTGGTGTTGATCCTAAGCGGGTCTAAATTATTATGGTGGTTTAACTTCATTATTGCATCTTTGTTGTGATAGATTCAGAGTTTTGTGATTGCTCGAGAGAGAAGTACAGAACCAACATAGTAGTTTTGGCATCCTTAGTAGTGGGTCTTGACAGTTTCATCTTGATAAAGTGAAACCCAAGATCCAGCCTTTGTATCTATCTCGAAAGAGTGGATTTGATGAGAATGTGGGCTGGTTAGCTTATGGATAGTATTGAGGTTCGAGAGAACTCAATGGAAATAAGGCAATTGTTCGAGAGAAAATTGTTTTACTTATAGTCCATTCTACCCACGACGAATTATCATTATCGATAATGATGTACACCCATTAAGTTGAATTCAGCAGGTGGTTAGTCAATCCCCCAAGTGTTTTCTAGGTATCTGATTGTTTCTTGTTAACACTTTGAAGTGTGCTGGTGACGACATCTTGAAAATTTGATTATTAAAATCTTAAGTGTGTGCTGCTCAGCTGCAAAGGTCATCGTCATACTTTCGTATTTGAATTCAAAAAAAGCTACTCTCTATGGGATCGACCCCTACTCAGTTGGTTGGGTTATATACTGACTAACGAACATTGACACTTAGCATTGAATGAAGTGTCTTTGAAACGTTAATCAAAATGGTGTTGCTGCCAGGGAGTATCATTACTTAGAGTTCTTTGATCAAAGATTTTACTTGTGAATTTGTTGGCTGTAGTTGAATCAGCTTAGACTGCATAGTGTAGAGTTGGTTGGACGAAATAGAAGTAAAAAAATGAGTGAGAAAAAAGTGAATGGTAGCCAAGCGGGTCATCAGGATGGTATCGATGATATCACTAGTGTTTACAACCCATCTTAATCAGGTGAAATAGGTGTAATTTGCCTACAACAAATTGATGGGATTGCAATATTTGAGGTCACTAACACAACTCTTCATCTCTTCCAAATGCAGGGACTCTATGGTGGGCTAGAACACGAAGACCTGCATGAGCATGTAAGAAATTTTATAGAGGTGTGCACCCCATTTTCATTCAACAATATGTCACAAGAGTCAATCCAACTTAGGTTATTTCCACTATCTTTGACGGGGGAGGCTAGCAAGTGGTTGACCGAATTACCAAACAATTCCATCACCTCATGAGAGGAGCTGATTATAGAATTCAATGCGAGATTCTTTCCCCATCAAGGATGATGAAACTTAGAGATGACATTCAAGGTTTCAAACGATTGGAGGGTGAACCCATCCATGAAATGTGGGTGAGTTTAAGAAACTCTTACTTAAATGCCCAAATCACAGGCTACCAAATGATTTGCTACTCCAATATTTTTACCAGAGTCTTGATTCGGTTAATAAATGAGTGGCTCATCAATTGGTATGAGGGGGAATAATGTTGCAATCATTTGTGGTGCCTTCATTTCTTCTTAATGACATGATGAAAATAAATAAAGCTTGGTACACTCAAGAGGATCAAGTCTCTCCTTTTTTGTTTTAGAATGACACAATAACAACTTCATAAGGAAAGAGAGGGGGATGCAAACATCAAGAAGATGTTGACCCAAATGGAACTATTACAAGAGCATATGATGGAGAATGTGGGAAAGCCCAAGGGGACAAGTGGAGTGTTTAGAGTTGAGGTTCTTCTTCAGGTTATTCACAACCGGGGGAGAATCAAGGTTGGAACTCCAAGAGATACGAGGAGGGTTTCCACCCACGCTATGTACAGCGATATGGGAATCAAGGTTGGAACTATCACAAAGGGGAAGAGCAAAGAAGATACCATCAAGATTGGGCTGAGCAAAATGATTATTGGAAAATGGAGGATGACCATGAAGAGGATCACACTCACTCGAGTGAGAGCC
Source organism: Solanum acaule (assembly GCA_036250505.1). Classification (NCBI taxonomy): domain Eukaryota; kingdom Viridiplantae; phylum Streptophyta; class Magnoliopsida; order Solanales; family Solanaceae; genus Solanum; species Solanum acaule. The sequence continues at coordinate 15,055 of JAJOOR010012633.1, forward strand.
CAAAATCGAAAGGGAGTGCAAGTAGTCCCCGGGTGAATGCTTTGCTGTCACACATCCTTGATAAAGTTGATGGTTCGGATGATTTGTTAAAAGGGATGAAAGCTGACTTTTCATCATTGAACAATAAAGTGAACTCTCACGCAGATGCAATCAAGATACTTGAAGGTCAGTTGAGTTTACTTTCAACACAATTGAAACCAAAAATGACAATGGAAGATGATGATAGAGGGCTGGTTGTGGTTACTCATAGTGGAAAGGTAGGAATAGGCGATGTGTCGGGAAATGAAGAATTTCCATTGCATGAAGAAGACAAAGGTAGGGAGGAAGAGGAGACACATATCCATCAAATCATTGCCAAAGGACCACGAAAAGATGTGGAGAAACACAATCCAATCCCAAAAGTTATGCAACCTTTACCCAAAATATCACCTCCATTTCCCCAACGTCTCAAGAAAAAGAATGAGGATGAGAAGTTCAAGAAGTTTTTATCGGTGTTCAAGACATTATCAATTAATCTTCCTCTAGTTGAAGCATTGTTGGAGATGCTGGGTTAGGCGAAGTTTATGAAGGAGTTAGTCACAAAGAAAAGGAGTTTGGATTTTGAGACAATCGAAGTTTCTCATAGTTGTAGTGCAATTATGACTAAGGAGCTGATAAAAAAGAGAGAATATCCTGGAGCGTTCACCATTCCTTGCACCATTGGCATGCTCCAATTTGCTAAAGCCCTATGCGATTTGGGAGCAAGCATCAACCTAATGCCATATGCGATCTATAAACAACTTGGGTTGGGTGAACTGAAAGCCACAACAATGAGACTCTTGATGGCAGACCGATCAATCAAACATCATGTGAGGATACTTTATGACATCTTAGTAAAGGTTGACCAATTCATTTTCCCGACTGATTTTTTCATTCTCGATTGTGAAATAGATGCTGAAATTCCCATCATCTTGACAACCGGGAGAGCGTTGGTGGCAATTGAAAGCGGAGAACTGAAGTTTAGGGTGAACGAAGATGAAGTAACCTTTAATGTTTGTAAGTCAATGAAACACCCAATTGATATTCATGTGGTCTCCACTATTGATGTTATTGATAAGGCGGTGGCTAGTGTGAGCCATTTGATGAGTATGAGTGAACCACTTGAAATCGTGCTTGCTAACTTTGATGAATTCGAAATTCAAGGCTATGAAGAGGTAGTAGCTGCTCTTTCAGGATTGGGGGGGGGGGTTATTCAAAGACTCAATTGAAGTTGGACATTGATCTAAAAAATCGAGAAAGTCCTCCCGCAAAGCCATCAACAGAAGAACCACCAAATCTGGAGTTGAAAGTACTTCCTTCTTATCTCCGATATGCTTTCTTGGGGGTAAATAACACCTTACCGGTGATCATCGCATCTGACTTGCTTGAATGACAGGTAAAATTCCTCATTGAGGTGTTGAGAAGGCATATAAAAGCTATAGGTTGGAATATTACTGACATAGTGGGCATTCCTCTCGGTATTTGCACTCACAAAATTCAATTTGATAATGATTGTAAGCCGAGTGTTGAACATCAGAGGAGATTGAACCCATCGATGCAAGAGGTGGTGAAAAAGGAGATAATAAAGTGGTTGGACGCAGGTGTGATCTACCCCATTGCGGATAGCAAATGGGTAAGTCCGGTACAATATGTACCGAAAAATGGAGGCATCACGGTAGTCCCAAATGAAAAGGGGCAGCTTCTATCTATGAGACCAGTAATCGGATGGAAAGTATGCATGGATTATCGAAAGTTAAATTCGTGGACCGAAAAGGATCACTTTCCCATGCCTTTCATGGATCAAATGCTTGATCGACTCTGAGAGAGAGGTTGGTATTGATTTTTGGGTGGGTATTCTTTGTTACAACCAAATCCCCATTGCTCCGGAAGACCAAGAGAAAATCACTTTCACTTGTCCTTATGGAACTTTTGCCTTTAAACGGATGTCGTTCGGGTTATATAATGCTCCAGCAACATTTCAACGTTGCATTTTATCTATTTTTGCTGACATGGTGGAGGATTCAATAAAGGTATTTATGGATGACTTCTCGGTTGTGGGTGACACTTTTGAAGTATGTTTAGCACACTTAGAACAAGTTCTCCAAAGATGTGTGGAGACAAATTTGGTCCTCAATTGGGAAAAATCCACTTCATGTTAACGGAAAGTATAGTTCTTGGTCACAAAGTGTCGCAAAAGGGGTTGGAGGTTGATAAAGCGAAGATTGAAGTGATTGAGAAATTACCACCACAAATTTCGGTAAAGGGTGTTCGTAGTTTCTTGGGACATGCCGATTTTTACCGGAGGTTCATCAAAGACTTCTCAAAGATTGCACATCCTCTATGCAAACTCTTGGAGAAGGAGGTGAAATTCCACTTTGATGATGCTTGCATGGTGGCTTTCAAGTGCTTGAAAGAAAAATTGGTCTCCACCCCAATCATCATTAGTCCCGATTGGTCAGAATCCTTCGAAGTAATGTGTGATGCAAGCGGCACAGCATTGGGTGTTATATTGGGGTAAAAACGCAACAAACTATTTTACCCCATTTACTATGCAAGCAAGACTCTAAACAGTGCTCACTGTATATATACCGTTACTGAACAAGAGTTACTTGCGGTAGTTTATGCGTTTGAGAAGTTCTGGGCATACTTTCTAGGTATTAAAGTGGTTGTTCACACTAATCATGCTACACTGTGTTATCTAATGGCGAAGAAGGATGCCAAGCCAAGATTGATAAGGTGGGTGCTACTATTGTAAGAATTCGACTTTGAGGTCAAAGATATGAGAGGTTGTGAAAATCAGGTGGCTGACCACTTATCAAGATTGGAAGGCAAGGAAAATGACGAACTGGAGATCGACATAAATGATTATTTTCCCGATGAACAAGTATTCACGGTAACTCTCAAACAACCTCCTTGGTATGCTGATTTTGCCAATTACGTAGTATGTGGATTAATGCCGGACGAATTGAACTTCTACCAACAAAAGAGGTTCTTGTTCGATGTTAAGAAGTACTTTTGGGATTAACCATATTTATTCAGAGAGTGTGCAGACCATATCATTAGGAGATTTGTTCCGGAAAAAGAAGCCATCGAAATCCTCCATGCTTGTCATGCTTCACTGGTTGGGGGTCATCATGGTGGTGTACGTACAACTGCTAAAGTCCTCTAAAGTGGATACTACTGGTCGTCCCTCTACAAAGATGCCCATGAGTTTGTTAAGAAGTGCACTCAATGTCAGAAGCAAGGTGGAGTGTCCAAAAGACACGAGTTACCTCTTACGCCTATTTTAGAAGTTGAGCTATTTGATGTTTGGGGAATAGATTTCATGGGTCCATTTGTGAGTTCGTTCGGTAATAAGTATATCTTGGTGGCCATAGATTATTTTTCTAAATGGGTGGAGGCTGTTGCACTTCCAAACAATGAAGGGAAACGTGTCGTTCAATTCCTGAACGCTACATTTTTGCTAGATTTGCTACTCATGTCTATTATTAGTGATGGGGGATCCCACTTTTGCAACAAGTGGTTCTCAGTCGCATTGAGCAAGTATGGAGTGAAACACAAAGTAGCAACACCGTATCACCCCCAAATGAGCGGTAAAGTTGAAGTGTCAAGCCGGGAGATCAAAAACATCTTGGCCAAGACGGTGAATGCTAATAGTACTGATTGGTCTCAAAAGCTTGATGACATGTTATGGGCGTATCGCATCGCATACAAAACACCAATCGGTATGTCTTTGTATCAACTAGTTTTTGGTAAATCTTGCCATCTACCAGTTGAATTGGAACACAAAGCATTATGGTCATTGAAAGCTCTAAATCTGGACTGGACAAAGGCTTCAAAAGAGAGAGTAGAGGAATTAAATGAGTTGGAAGAATTAAGGTTTAAGGGTTACGAAAGTTTAGCCCTTTACAAGGAAAAGATGAAGAAGTGGCATGATTCTAAAATCCTTCAGAGGGAGTTTAGAGTCAGAGACTTGGTATTACTATATAACTCTAGACTTAGACTCTTTCCGGGAAAGCTCAAGTCCAAATGGTCAGGTCCGTTTAGAGTGACACGAGTGTTCACAAATGGTGCCATCGAACTTGAAGGTCAAGAAGGACCTGCATTCAAGGTGAATGGGCAACGCTTGAAGTTATACTTTGGCAAATGCCAAGAGATTTCTCTTATTGAGGCGGTGTACCTGGAAGATTCTTGAGAGCATTTCCACATCGTGTCACGACGTTAAATAAGGCGCTTCTTGGGAGGCAACCCAAGTGTTAGTGATTTAAATAATGTGTGTTGATTTTGTAGGTGCAAGATAATGAGCGAGAAGGAGATGCTATTGGCAGATCGCCGAATCCATTCAGCGAGAACGATATAGTCCACCTTATGGACTTTAAAAATGGAACTGAGATACTGGAATATTCAGCGGGAAACCTTCATCACTCGACGGATCGCCGATGTGTTTAGGTGACCCAATTTTTCCCGCCCTTTTACTTCAGTGCTGATAGCTTAATTCAATGACTGTTCGGCGATGTTACAAGTTCATTATGAGAAGCGCTGACCTGTTCGGCGATCTTTGTCATCTCTGCCAATTTACCCCTTTCTAAGAGTGTCGCACACCGGAACTAAGGGCGATATCAGGACCATTGGGTGCACCGCCGAGGCGTTCGATGACTGTTTCATTTTCTTGCCAATTAGGCGCTTAGTGAAGATTCCTCATCACTTTGCTCTGCATGTTTACATACTAGAGTTTTATCTTTATTTGTCAGTTTTTCTTTTTATTCTTATTTTATTTGTGAGATTGTCCGTTCTCTACTCACATTGGGGACAATGTTGAATGCTTTTGGTGGGGGTGTGCGCTTGGTTAGTGAGTTCCTTTGTGTGCTTGGACCCTTCTGAAAATTTTTTACCACCTCTTGTGTGTTTAATTGTGGTTGTTCTTGTACAAATTTGAGTATCGATTATGATCAATACCGATGACTTGAATGGTGCTCTCAATTGAACAAAAATGAATGTGCGGCTACGATGAGGCCAAATGAAGTTGCGTAGATAATATGTGAACCTTTTGCATCTTGTTGTGACTAGCCGATTATCGAATTGAGTCTCTTGTGATGAGCATTGCACACTAGTGGAAGTGTGGAGTCTTGTTTGATATTAGTGCCAATGCCTTGTGTGATGAGCTTATCGTGAACCATGTGTGATGATACCTTGAATTTGCCCCGTTGGTCTAGTTGACTAAGTGATGCAAACTCTTAAAATGATCTTAGGCAACAATTCTGAAGAGTGAGCCAATTTGTCATTATATCTCTTTTGTGGCCTACCTTGTGAATGTGTGAACTTTGCTTGAACCCCTTTGAGCCCTGTCCTTTTCCTAGAAGAAACTTGAGCAAATGAGACCTCTCTCTATTCCTTCACCTGTAATCCTCATGAAGTGTGGTTTGTTTGAATGGCCAACTTAGGCCACAAAGCCTAAGTTGGGGGTGTGGTGAAAAGAGAAGGTACATCAAGAAAAACAAAAGAAGTCCCCCTTGAGCCATGGTTGTGAAAAAGATGGAACCCCTCCATATAAAAAAAAAAGAGAAGAGAAAAGAAATGAAAAATGAAAAAGAAAAAAGAACAAAAAAAAAAGTTGTGAAATAAAGTTGTGAAAGTTGCAAGAGAAATGGGGTGTCTAGTATTCCATGAGAAGTGAATAATGGGGTGACTTGTGATCATGAGTGCAAATGTTGAAGAAAAGGAAATAAAGTGTTGTTCATACCACATTTCATGAGGATAGCAGCCACTGAGCCTAAATGACCATACATTTACACTCAGCCCCGTTTCAAGCGACCTTTTTTTTTATCTTGAGTGAGCTAAAACGAATGTTAGTTGGAAAATAAGGGCAAACCTATGGGTGAAGTCATGCATATGTTCATCTTTGAGAGTGTGAGAGTTGTATGTGATTGCGAAACTTTAAATTGTTGGAGAATAGTGTGTGAATATGGAATCATCTTTGTGTGAGGGCATTTGAGTACCTCTGTTGAGCTTGAACTTGCATTTGAAGCATGTATTGTGAACTTGAGAATCTTTGAGAATGGTGAGTCACAACTTGAACATTTGAGTGCACAATTAATCCTTACATGAGTGGGTTGAGTCTTGTTTAGTACATTCATGATTGAGTCTTGTGTAGCACTGTTTGAAACATCTTTTTTTTGAACTGCTGAACTTGATTTTTACTTGAGGACAAGCAAAAGTTTAAGTTGGGGTGTTGATGAGTCCGAGATTTGGACTCATTTAGGGCTTTATTTATAATGATTCGGTGTTCTCAAATGCTTATTTTGTGCCAACAACTGATGTAAAACTTTTGATCTCCAGATATATGGATTGAGGAACAAAGCTAGGACAGAAATGGGCAATAGAGACAACGCGAGCGAAAAAGAGAAAGGAAAAACAAGTTGGATGATCGCCGATGTCACTCGACGATTCGCCAAGTTGCCACTCTACCGTCTAAAATTACAGAACGCTGAGGCTGGATTAGGGGTAGCTTCAGCAAGCAACAGATCCACTCGGCACGACACCGATCTCATCAGTGATGAATGACCATGTCGCCAAAAGTACTGATGGAGGTCCAGATAGGTGTTGATGGGCGAGATGAAAGGAAAAAGGGCACATCGTTGAATCACTCGGCGATCCCGATCTGGCTCGCCTAATATTACAGTGGTTGGACTAAGAAGAGATGAAAATTGAAGGTGAGACGAAGGAAAATCGGGGAGTCGCCAATCGGTCGGCGAAGCCCAACTTACCTCGCCGATTGGTCCTAAATAGCCACACATCAAACTTGCATAAATTAATTTTTGCAAGAGAGAGAAAGTATCAGAAACGTGAGGAACAAAAGATAGAGAGCAAAAACACTACCATTGTGGATTTCAAGTGGTTTTAGCAAGGCTTTTCTTTGAGATTTTGTAATAGAGAAGATTTTAGTTAATTTTAAATTTTGAATTTTATTTACCCAACTATGGAAAACGTGGAAGGTGTTGATTTTCATCTTTTTCACCATGATTGGCTAAAACCCTAATCTTGGGGGTTTGACAATGTGACCAATTGTTGCATTCTACTAAATGGGTGTTATTGATTATTGGTGTTAATCCGAAGCGGGTCTAAAATATTATGGTGGTTTAACTTCATTATTGCATCTTTGGTGTGATAGATTTCAGAGTTTTGTGATTGCTCGAGAAAGAAGTACAGAACCAACGTAGTATTTTGGCATCCTTAGTAGTGGGTCTTGACGGTTTCAGCTTGAGAAAGTGAAACCCAAGACCCAGCCTTTGTATCTAGCTCAAAAGAGTGGATTTGATAAGAGCATGGGTTGATTAGCTTATGGATAGTGTTGAGGTTCGAGAGAACTCAACGGAAATAAGGCAATTGTTTGAGAGAACCCGCGACGAATTAGCATTATCGGTAATGATGTACACCCATTAAGTTGAATTAGGCAGTTGGTTAGTCAATCCCCCAAGTGCTTTTTAATTATCTAATTGTTTCTTGTTAAAACTTTGAAGCGTGTTGGTGACGACATCCGAAAAATTTGATTATTATAATCTTAACTGTGTGCTCAGCTGCAAAGGTCATCGTCATACTTTCGTATTTGAATTCAAAGAAAGCTACTCTCTGTGGGATCGACCCCAACTCAATTGGTTGGGTTATATACTGACTAACGATCGTTGACACTTAGAATTGGATGAAGTGTCTTTAAAACGTTAATCAATGACAGACGGTCTAATTCAGGATATTTCACTTTTGTGGGAGGAAATCTTGTTACATGGAGAAGCAAAAAACAAAATGTTGTTACTCGCTCAAGTGCGGAGACGGAATTCAAAGGAATGGCACTTGGAATATGTGAAACATTATGGTTGAGACTTCTCTTAACATATTTGGGTTTTCCACCTAAGGCACCAATCCAACTATATTGTGATAATAAGGCTGCACGTGATATTGCACATAATCTGGTACAACACGATCGTACCAAGCATGTAGCAGTAGACAGGTTTTTCATCAAGGAAAGTTGGATGGAAAGATATTAGAGTTACCCAAGATTTGATCGGAGGACCAATTGACTGATCTTCTTACTAAAGCAGTTTCAAGTAAAATGTTCTCCAAGTTTGGGAGCAAGTTGGGCATGTTCGACATCTATGCACCAACTTGAGGGGGAGTGTAAAGATATTTTAGGGCTTGATTCTGTAATCTTTACAAATAGGAACTCGATTCTAGTAATCTTTATAAAATAGGAAGATATTATTTGTTTCCATATATTGTAACTTAGTAGTAGTTATATATTCATGTACATGCCTCCTTTGAGGAATAATAGAATACAAAAGAAATATTATGTTCAAGATTTGAACTATTTGGACCGAAAATATAACGGAAAAGACATATTTAATTGAATAAAACTGTAACCATTAGTATATTTAATATATTATAATAGTATAGTGGTATATTTAATCCCTTTTTCGTTTCAAATGAATTAAGAGTTCAATTAAATGAAGCTCCAATCTTAATGTTTATGCTACTTATTTCAAACCCATTAATATAATATTATTTTACAAAAACTTGTTGGACATGCTTGCAAACTTTTTGTTTGAGTGAAGGGTTAAAATACATATAAAGTATCATATTTTTTCTAGATTTATATATGAACTATTAGGTGTGTAAATTTTCTATCTAAATAATCATTAAATATTTATCGAAACACACCTTAACTGATATCTAATGATGTGTACTATACTTTCCTTTTTTGATTAAAAAATAGTGTCAAGTAACACTTCACATGAATAAATAATTCTAGTATGACAAAAGTTTAAATAAATAGTTAGGTTTAAAGTTAAGAGAGTTAATATTTTTGAGTAAAAATTATAGGCTGCAGTAAAAAAAATTAGTTTCAGACATGTTCTAATGAGAAATCTTCTTTTTTCATAGTAGTCTCGTCTCATTAGTACTAGGGATTTCGGCACCAAAACATACACTTTTTGAATCCTAAACACCAAAAGGGAAACTCTCTAAAAACACACATCAAAATTGACAGTTCATCATTTATGGGAGAACTATAACAACCATATATATATTAACATTGTCATCCCCGTTAACTCCTAATCCTTCCAAAATAATATTACACAAACTTTAAAGGTAGTTCGTCCACAAATGGGCGAACTACAATTCTTTTTACTAACTCACGTAAATCAATATCTCTTTCTTCCTCATATGAAGCTATATCACTTTCTTTAACAATAAATATGTGTTATTCACTCCGCATTTTCTCATTCATCTTCTATTTTTTTTATACTTTATAGTTTAATTTTTAAAATTTGATAGTCATGTCTCAACAATCTGAAAAGTCTGTATATTCAATTGAACCAGATTTTTATAAATGCAAAAAGTATTGTGAGATGAAATATCGAGGCTTCCAAGTAATCCCGGTCGTAAGTTTTGGAGAATGGTGAAAAAAAATAAGTTGTTCACTTCAAATGAATTGGCTATTCATTTGTTTTCTTGTTTTGTTATTTTCAAAAAATAATGGATGCAATTATTTTCAGTAGATAGAAAATATGCTCATATAAAAAGAAACATAGACATTTTGTTTTGCCTTCCTTGGTTAATTTTTTATAACATTTTTTAGAGTTCGCCTGTAATTGAAGGAACTACAACCTTTTCAAATGAAAAAATAAAATTCGCCACATTGCGGACAAACCCAAAAAAAGTTATAACAAAAAATGTGCCTTAAATCATGAACCGCAATAATTTTTTTACTTTTTTAAAATAAAAATGAAGTTCATCTGTAATTGGACAAATCCTAATATATATATATTTTTTTAAAATGTAACTGTAGACAGTAAAATTCGAGTCAAGAAAATAATAATTAAGACGGAAAAAATCGCAACAATTGTATTTATTGATATCAGAATATAAGTGTTATAATCTCTAATATTCCTCTGATTCGTCTTTTCAGATATACAATCAAGGGCTCTTGAGCTTGATCTTGAATTTTGAACATGTTCTTGAACTTGATCTTTGATTCAAGGCTTTTTAAGCTTGTTCTTGAATTTTTTATGAACCTGAATTTGATCATGAATATAAGGGCTTTTAAGCAGGTTCTTGAATCTTTGATGAAGTTGAACTTGATCTTGATCTCAACTTTATACTTGAATTTAAGGGCTTCAAACTTGTTCTTTAGTTTGGTGGTTTTGATCTTGATATTGAACTTGAATGCTTGAGTGCCTGAATTCTTGAACTTGTAGCTTGTAGATAAATATGCGACATTTGATCCACAAGCTCTCTTTGGCTTCTTGTTAGAATTCTGGTGTGATTTCTGAATTATGAGGACCCCTATTTATAGTTGTGGAATAGAGGAGTTGTGATAAGAACAGACTTCCCTTTGGCGAACCTCATTTAAGTGACATGACATATTGGGCTTTAGCGAAGTGAGCTTGCAATTTTTACACATGGCATGATCCTATTGACTTCTTTTGTTTGAATTAGCATGCCACGCCATTTGACACGTGACACCAAACTGGGTCTCTAAGCTGAGAAGATATTGGGCTTAACAAACTGAGCTCATCTATTATAACTCAAATCAATTAACTTGGAATTTAATTAAATTCATATCTATTGAACTTAAAATAATTAACCTAATTATATTAATCCATAATATTTATTTGTATTAATATATTCATGAATTTAATATAATCCTAATTATTTTTATAAATTTATATTTATTAAAATTTTAAATTATTACACTGACATATTTGTTATTTTTCATATAAAATGATGTTCTTAGATCTAACAAAAAAATTATACAAAAAAATTTTAATTTTTTTTAAAAAAATACTCAATTGAAACTGCAATTGAGTATTGCTCTTAGAACTATAATTTTTCATTGGGCGATTTGTCATAGTGGCCACCTTCTCCATTCAATTTCATTGCAAATACTCAATATTTGAGGACTTCTGGAGTCAATACTACTAGTTATTGTAGAAATAAAATGGACATTTCTCCATGTCGCATGGCACAATGATGTAGTTTATGTAGGAAAACTGGTCATAAGAGGAATCGTTGTCTCCGTCAATCTCTATAGTTTTTTACTATTGTTGTAAGCAAATAAATAGTAAAATTTATTTTATGAAAAAAATTCTTATGTTTTTTTATATATTTTTATTAATGAAAAAAGTCATGATTTTATGTTTCAAAAAGACTTCACAATACACTTAAAACTGAGAAAGAGCTATAGATTCACGTGAGGAGTTAATAAAAAAAATTGTAGTTTGCCCTTTTGTGGGCAAACTATCTTTAAAATTTTTGTAGTATTATTTTGGATGGATTTGAAGTTAACGGGGATGATGTTGTTAAAAGATGGTAGTTATATGGTACCTTGCTTATATTATCCCTGACTTGTTTTACTCTGTTAAGCTAAAATTTTGTTGTAGATTCAAGGTTAGTTAGTGATTTTGTGGAAAAAAAAAATATGATGTTCTTATAACAATTTTAAAAATAAATACCTCAAAATTTGGGCATCCATAAAAACGTCTTTTCTGGTGATTATTTGTCATTGATGTTCTTATCATTACATGTATTTCATATTTGCAAAAGACATTCATCCTTATTTTGGAGAGATGAAGAATAAAAAATATGACTAATGAGAAGAAGGAGAACAAAATCTTATTAGCCTTTACAGAAGAAGGAGGTTGAGAAAATCCACCTAATTAAGAAGAAGAATTGAGGAAAAATGATTGAGAAAAGATAAAGAAAAAGGGAAACAACTTAGGTTTTAAAGGAATTATTGAAAAACTTGAAAAGAAAAAGTTGATGACCAATCAACTCAAATAGTCATTCAATGTGTCACATAGATAAATTGTATGGGCAAGATAAGATTTCAAACTTGGTGATTATTCATAATACTTGTTCTAGTCAATTTTGAGGTGTGTTTAAATAAAAAGTTGGTGATGATTGTTTATTAAAAAAATTACGCAATTGAATTTTAAATGATGTCAATGACAGATATCTCGGTTTAACTCATCAAATTCAATTATCAACATTTAAATATGTTTGTAAGTTAACATACTTAAGCGTACACATAAAACATACTAAAGAAAAGTTGTATAGAAAAATAGAGCTCTGATAATATGTGTTTGCACTAGAACCAATGATGTTTGAGTGATGTTGATCTCAGATTTGGGATCATTCGGTAAGTAAATCATATAGTAAAGACTCAGTAAATTATGGAAAACTTAGAGCACAATAATATCAGTGTATTGTTTAGAATCTCCTCATTGTTATTGTATTAAAATCACTATTTAAAGGTTACAAAGGTAGTTATTTAATCAATAGAAAATCTACACTCGATCCATAAACTACCATGTCAAATGTTTGTCTTTCAAGTAGAAATATCATTAGTATTTCTCTATTAAGGACGGAATAATGTATCATCGTATCAGGCATATTTGTCCTTACGTTCTTTTGTTCACATCATTGGGACACGGGTCCTTCTCTATCTTTAGTCCACGAGTTATGTCCCCTTTTCCTATTGATGATCATTTTGTGATCTTAGTAACAAGTCAAGACCGATCTTTACGGAACACATCTCAAAACCAACAATTCCACCGAAAAGCCTTCAAGAATATCCTTTACTCATTGCACATTTCATGCGTTCTCCCCCTCATTCTTTCATGTGAACAAGACATTCTTTTACCATAGTCTCTATGTTTTTCGGACATGATGCTAGTAATGACCAAAGAGTAGAATATTTTTCAAATATTATGATGTGAAAACCAAATCAAGAATACCCTCTATTATGCCAAAAGGAGCTGACTCCGCTGCCTTAATTACTATTTCCACAGGTGACTCATTTACTTGTTTTAAACAACTCACTATTTTGTTAAATGCGAAAATAACAAAGGGTTTTCCACATGTGACCTCAATGCCCTAAATGCAAAAATAATAAAGGGTGTATTTTGTTATTTTTTCACTTTTATGTAAAAGTTTGAATTTTGAAGCTTACTTCCATTTTATTACTTTCGGGTGTTGACTTGAGATTTTATTAGGGTGAAGGGTTAACTTATATATCGATGAGTTAGTGTAGGTGACATCATGACCTTAAATTTTGAATCATGTCACTTATCAAACCTTTGATCTTGTAGAGATTTTTCTCGGGAGGCATTCCTTCTTCAAGGATCACTTGTTGAAGTCTTCCTCTTTCCGTGCTTATGCAACTAAATGTTTGATTTGTGTTCATACCTGCAAAAATGACTTTACTAATTTCAGCCTTATCATTACTAATAGTCTTCGATTTCCATTAATTATTGCACAACTATCAAATTGTGATTTAACATCCTCGTGGTTTTTTTTAGGGATGCAACTTTTATTTTAGGGCAAACCCCTTGGACGTTAGGATCAAATGAAGATGTTTGTCTTCTGATACAAACTTGTATAGGGTATAGGTATAGAAAAATTGAATAAAACGTACCCTTATTTTTTAGGATCTTGCTTAACAGTCTTTACGAGAACCTGTGTGATATTTGACTGTTTATTTTGGGTTTTGTAATAGCTTCATCGATCTCTTTATCAATTAAGGTCCTTATGCAAGTGTTCTTGCTGAGCTACCTGAACTAATCAACACATAAACTAATTAATTAATTGATAATAAGGAAAATAAAATAATAGCAAAGGATCATCTAGTGGCTATTCTATGATGCTTCTCAAATCTATCTAATCCTCCCTCAGTAGATTGTTTGTTCAGCGGGAACAGGCTTTGCCAACTGCTTGTTTTCCTGATATACTCTTATGTAGTTGCTTTACTGTCACGATCCAAAGTACACCCTAGACATGACATGGAGAATAAAACCCCGAACTCTCTTGACAAGGCACTTGACATAAGCATGAAGTAAAAGAAATACCACAAGAGAGATAATAGGCAACATAAGTCTCAGATCAAAAAAGGAATCTGAAAATAAGTGTGGAATACTAAAGTGTGTCTGACATAGCCTTTCTGACATCATAAGGGTGGTTGAGACGTAATCCATACACCACGTACAAGTCTAAAATGAAAAGACAATAAAAGAAATATAGCATCAATGGTTTTGTCCTCGAAGCATAAGAAATCACCAATCTAAAGTACTAGCAAAGCAATCCAAGCTAACCACGAGCAGGAGGAGGAGCGTCGGATCCTATATTATCTTATATGCATTAGTACAATGAATTTACTAAGTATGGGGAAATGTATAAACACGTAAAGCATGATAACACGATGAGCGTAAACATGATATGCAAGACCAAGTAAAATGTCGTAAGAGTCTTTAAAGAGAAATCATAAATCATATATGAGGTTAATGCATGCTTGAAAATCATTTGAGAAGCTTTCATAAAACCTTTGAAGAAAACATAGTTCATTTGTGGGATATTTACTGTTAACCGACAATAAGACCATGTGAGCTATAATATAGAATTTGTCATGACCCTTACACCGAAAAGGGAAATCTACTTGCCAAGGTAGTGTTAGGGTTTTGCCCTAATTTTCTTTTCTTATTTGAAGTTAATTTTTTTATTTAAAGAAAAGTCAAAGTATTACCATAAATGCTTGAACTTTTTCTGAGAGGAAAATATAATTTTCTTCCATAATTGGTTTATTCTTTCCTTAGAGAAAAAATTTGGAGATCTATAAATGGAAGATCCTTATTCTCATAGCATAACACAATAGAATCCACAATGTAGTCGTTTAAGAGTTTAGTTTATGGGAGATTTATTCTCTCAACAATTTATAATATTTTTTCTTTTATATTAGGTTTCATATAATAATATTATGTTTTTAGTATAAGTTTTTGTCATCTGATTTATCAACCATATGATATGCAATTGTATGCTTCCGCATGACGCCCTAATCACCTTCAGAATCCAACAAGTGGTACAGAGCACGTGGTCCAACAATCCTATGGTCCACAAGTTCAATGAGGTTGAAGACAGGTTCAAGGTGGTTTCAAATGCTCCTGCATCTTTGAAAAAAAAATTAAATATTTTAAAACCATTTTTAACTCATATATTTTAAATTTTATTTTTAACCATGGCAAGTAGCAGTGATGAAGACTATGTGAAGAACGAAAGATTATCATGCATGTGACGAAGGTGGATCAAGTTTTGTCAAGAAAATCCAGCCAAAATGAGAGATTTGTTAGGGTTTTGCCCTGATTTTCTTTCCTTATTTGAAGTTAAATTTTCTCCTTAAAGAAAAGTCAAAGTATTACCATAAATGCTTGAACTTTTTCTGAAAGGAAAATATAATTTTTTTTCCATATTTGGTTTATTCTTTCCTTAAGAGGAAAAATTTGAAGATCCTTATTCTCATAGCATAACACAATAGAATCCACAATGTAGTCGTTTAAAGACTTTTGTTTATGGGGAGATTTTCTCTCTATAGTTTCTATGCTTTTAATTAGTTTTAAATTATGTAGGCCAATTGGTCGTATTATATAATAATGTTGTGGCTTTTAGTATAGTTTTATGTGTCGTCTAATTTATCATTGTCTTTATTTGCAATTGTATGCTTCCGAATGATGCCCTAATTAATTTCAAACCCAACAGGTAGAACTTCGTCACATTAATTCTTTTCTAAAGTGGATCGACTAGCTTAGTTCATTTAAGACATTCCTACGGAGACACGTAGTTTGGGACAAAAGAGATTGGTTCTAGAGACCCGGTATCTACTAACGTGAGAGCCTCTATCTCAAATTATTCTTGGTGCTATGTAAATCCCAATGGAAAAAGACATAATCATACTCATATCAAAATACTTGGAAAGACACAATTAAGAGTACAAATTCAATCATAAGTTCATATTAGAGTATCTCACCTTCAAATCATGATCTTCATAAACTTCTTTATAATAGACTCTTGCCTTCCTAAGTATGTAAATCATGATTTCCTTCATATGTGAGAAAAACTTTCACAAATCATCGATACTTATCTCAAAGGCATCTATAGTTCATAAATCATTCTTTTCATAAAACATGCATAACTTTCATAATCATAAATCATAAGTTCATAAGCATGATACATATTCATAAAATAGGCATAGACATGAGTTCATATGAAATAATTCAGAACCATAAAATTGAGTCAAATCATGCATAATAAGATTGAATAATAACAATTTAATCGTAATAAATAATGGAACCCATGGAGATTAACATGAAACACTAGATAATTAAGTAAAATTGAATTGGAGATTTTGAGTTTAATTTGAAACCCAATGGATGAAACGAATCCACTAGTGAATTTCCACATAACTTCATAATTAAAGTCCTAAGAGTGCAAGGAGAAAGAGACCTTGAAGCTTGAAACCCTATCTCTTCACCTTGGTTCTCTTGGGAGAATTTGGAGAAGAAGACTTGAGGGATTTCAGGAAATTCTATAGCATAAGGGAATTAGGCTTAGTTTAAAGGGTAAAATCGGTTGTAAGGGTAGTTATAGGGACAAACGATGTAGTTTAGGGTTTAATTAGGTAGGAAAACACCAAAACACACTGATGGAATGTATGCGTCCACTAACTACGATAGGACCTAGTCCTTCACACAGTTAAAGCACAGAAATGTAAATGCTGGAAATAGAAAGAACACGCAATACTTTACATGGAAACCTCCTTGATCAAGGGAGTAAAACCATGACCTATGAGAGACAGGATTTCCAAACTGTTTTCACTAACATTCTCAAGCAAAAGAGAAACACAGTTTACAACCACACACTGAGATTAACCTCCTTATCTCAACACTAAGTAATACAACCTACTACTTAACGAGCCTAAGCAATGCCTGCATTGCCCACTATACTAACCCTTGCTGATTAATATAGATTTTTCCGTAAGACACAAAGTTTCCCTCAACTATGTTCTTACAATGATTCACACAAGGTTTTGAACGTTTCTAACAAAGTGAAATAAATCCTACAAGTTAAGCAAAAATACATGCAATCAAAATAACAACAGTCTCAGGAAGCAAGTCTTCAGTCTATGAGGTCCCTTGTTGTTTTATTGAAGCTTCAATTTTTTCTCTTTGAATGAATGAGTTGATTTTTTTGTTTGTCATGTTGATTATATCAACTATAAAGAATTATTGACCGTTGGACAAACAACCTCGTCTGTTCTGATTAGTGTAGTACGCTAACGCCTCACTAACCTCTGACAGGACAGCTTTCCAGGTGTAGCACACTGCTCTAGACGAGAACACTCTGCTAAGGATTCGGTACTTGCATTTGTGAGGATTATCAAAACATCTAAAAATTGTAAGACTTATCATTTCCCCCCTTTTTGAAGATGACAAACAAACTACCCCACAAGAGCTCAACATTCATTCAAAATGCTAGTTCCCCCTATCACTAGTAACCAAATATCAGTTCCCCCTGTCAACAAACTCCTCTTTTAATTCCACCCGGTTTACAAATCAATTCCCCCTTTTGACATCATTGAAAATGAGTGACAGTAAACATATACGAGCTGCAAGCAAAAAGCGTTAGAAACTCAGGGCCATGAGCCACACAGTACATGTGCAACTAAGCAATAATAGAGAAGATAAAATCAGACCAAACAGGGCAAAAATAGATGATTTCATTAGATCACTTATGTTGACCACAAAGTCCAGCGAAATCTATAAACATGGCACAAGATTAAAACAGGAAAACAACTAGGACTTAAGAACATCTAGACCTATAGACTCTATTTAGGACGGAGGGGAATGATGAGGTAAGGACCGCAACAATAGGGTCATGCGATTATTAGCATCGACGTGACCCTGCAGTAGTTGCTTGTTTTCAGTAGCTGGGAATTTCCATCTCTCAACTTTTTGACTTCCTCCTTACTTTTAGTACTGGTGCCAGGTCCCTAGAAATGGTCTGTTGCATCTGATCCTTAAGTCGTGTAATCTCTATCTCCTTGGCATTCAAGGTTACTGTAAGATCATTTGACTCAGGCTTGAGAGATTCCTGTTGCTCAAGAAGATCAGACACATGTGACTTACCCTTGACCAATCCCTCAGCACATTCACATTCCAAGAGGGTTGCAGGAGAAAACATCTGCTTCACAGTACCAGGTACTCCCCTGCCAAGAGGTATGCCAAAGTGTTCAAACACATGGTTTAATAGGTACCCATAAAGTATTCCATGTTTGGCATTTTTCCAAGTCATCACCCTGTGCATGTGTTCAAGCATAATTGTAGGAAGGTTGATAGCCTCAAGTTCATCCAACTGTTCCATGAGGAACAGATCTGCGGTAGAGGATACAGTTCTCTTTTCATGCCTTGGCACCAGGACCTTATTAATGAACTCAAAAATCAACTGATATTCTGCTTTGAGGAACTTCTTAGGTAAACCAACACGTTTTATGTCCCCACACTTGGTGGCCCTTTGAACAAAATTACTAGAAGGTAGGTTTGCAACCTTCAATGGACCAGATTCCTATTGAAGGAACTCCCAATATGATTCCCAAGCTTTCTTCATTCAGTGAGATCTTTACTGCACGAACTGTTTTCTGAATGCCTCCATCATCAAGGAGCTCCATTTTGTAATAGAATTCCAACACTTCTGGATCGTGTAAATAAGGTACTGGACATTCAAACAGGTGTTCCCAACTTTGTAGGGACACAAAATCAAAAAAGGTAGACATACCATGTTCTATGAGAATTTCCGGATTAAAAACCCTCCCGTTTAGCACCTTTTGATTTTCAAGTTTGGAAACACGCTCTTCTCTTGTTAGCACCCTACCTTCAGCTTGCTTCTGGCAGTCGAACCTGGTCCCTTACCAGATTTTGGTTTAGAGGAAGCTTTTTTAGTCACCCTATCCCTTTTCACATGTGATTTCTTCACAAACTTAGGGACTCATTTTGCTTTGACTCGTTCTTCCTCTGCTTCCTTCTTCCGTTTCACCATTTCTCTGACAATATCATCAGACTCTGTGTCGCTTGAGCCTATTTCTTGTGGTAATGAAGTAGGTTCCTCAGTAGGCATATGAAGAATTCGTCTTTGCCTTCGATTTCTTTCAGTTTGCGCCTTATTTGCCTCCTAAGCATCTCTAAGTAGCTTTTGAACAATCCCTCTTGTTGCATACCTCCTCTTGTCTCCTTTGTTTGATGATTCCACCATTTTTCCCTTCCTTTTTATTTTTCTTTTCCTTTGAGACTCAGTAGGCTCATCCTCAAGTGTAGTCTTAGGTGCAACTTCAGTTCTTACAAGATCTAAGACAACCATAGTCGACACATTAGCCCCTCGAACTCCTTTTCTAGACCAAACTAGAAGGATTTCTTCTTCATCCTCTTCTTCACTACTAACCCCCATGGTTATAGGGGTTTGGTCAAACATAGGTTGAACACTATGGGGGACCAAATCCAGTATTTGCACTCTTGTTCTAAGAGCATTAGCTGAGTATCCCCTCTGAGAGAAGCCAAACTTTGTACGACCACCAATTATTCTGCCGCTGCCAATATGTTGGATTTTGTACTTTTACCCTCAGGCAAATCCCCTTCAAACAATCTTTCAGACATGGTAGATGACACAAGCCTAGGCTACGATACAACTTCTAGATCAGGTGTCTCAATGGTATGCTTCACAACCGACTAGGCCTCAGAGTTTTGAGAATCTTTGCTTGATAGCACTAGTGTTGAAGAACAGGGCAAGATTCCCCCAAGATTGAGTATAGGAGATGCTAACACTTCAGTGTGAGGTGTGATAGATTCATCAGTTTCACCAACCTCACAAACTAGCGTGGACGGAGATCATTCGTGAAGAGGAATTGAAATTGAATAAACTAGGGTTTTCAATTTCTTGGGAGAGAGGAAGTTTTGGAGGAGAAAAAGAGTTAGACATTTTGTTAGGAGAGAGACAAAGAGAGTTGGAGAAGATTGAGAGATTTTTTAATAATAGTAGGAAGAGTTTGTGGTGTTTGAAATCTCTCAAAACTGTTGTATTTAACAAGGTATCGAGTCCCTGAACAGTAGTGACATTTGGTGTTTAAACTGAAAAGACATCGACAACTGACACAAGGAATAAAGAGATGACACGTGGCAGTGATCGTTGACAGAATACTGTGTAGAAAAAGTGATACTAACCTTTGAGGGACAAGGTCCCTTCCTATAGATAGCCCTACCTGTTATGATTAGATTTTCCCTTTAGCTAGCATGCCATGAGCGTGTACCTGCAGTAATGTACCAGATGTGAGTTTACAAACATTTATGCAATACATCAAGTATAGATACCTTTCTTCTTTAGCATAGTCAATTTTGGAGAATCTATTGCAAATCTACTGTAAAATCAATTCAACTTATGTATTCCCAGACTTAGTCTATTCTTGACAAAGTGCTCCTTGCCCAGTGCCTTGGTGAAGATATCTGCTACTTGGTCCTCCATTTTGCAGTATCTCATCACCGCCTTTCCCTTATCAACATTGTCTCTGAGGAAGTGATGTCTCACATCTATGTGCTTTGTCCTCTTGTACTGGACAAGGTTCTTAGCTATATTCATTGCACTTGTGTTGTGACAGATGAGAGGAATAGTGTATGTGTGAACACCAAAGTCTTCAAGTTGTTGCTTAATCCATAGGAGTTGGGCACAACATGAAGCAGTAGCCACATACTCAGCTTCAACAGTGGGCAGTGCCACTGAACTTTGCTTTTTAGTTCCCCATGAAATTAGTGATGATCCCAGGAAATGAGCCATACCAGAGGTGCTCTTCGTGTCAACAAGAAAACCTGCATAGTCAGCATCAACATAACCAATTAGGTCAAGAGAATCCCCAGAAGGATAGTATATGACTAGGTCCTGAGTTCCCTTCAAGTATCTTAGGATCCTCTTAGCTGCCTTTAGGTGAGATTCCTTTGGAGCCGCTTGGAACCTAGCACACATCCCTACGCACTATATCTGGCCTGCTTGCAGTGAGATAGAAGAGTAACCCAATGATTCCTCTGTACATAGTCTGATTCACATCAATCCCTTCTTCATCCTTGTCAAGTTTAACACTAGTGCTCATGGGATTGTCAAGTTCTTTGTCCTCTAACATGCTAAATTTCTTAAGCAGTTCTCTGATGTACTTCTCTTGACATATTGATGTACCCTGAGGAGACTGTTTGATTTGTAACCCCAAGAAGAATGTAAGCTCCCCTATCATGCTCATTTCAAACTCACTACTCATTAAGGCTGCAAACTCCTTGCATAGAAAATCTGAACTGGCTCCAAAAATGATATTATCTATATATACTTGCACTATCAGAAGCTCCTTACCTCTGGATTTTAAGAACAAGAGTGTTGTCAATTTTTCCTCTTTTAAAGCCATTTTCCAGAAAAAATTTTGACAGACGCTCATACCAAGCTCTAGGTGTTTGTTTTAGACCATACAAGGTTTTATCCAGTTTTAGCACATGGTTTGGCAGATCAGTATCTTCAAAACCTATAGGTTGTTTTACGTACACCTCCTCCTTCAGGTACCCATTTAGGAAAGCACTTTTAACATCCATTTGGAACAACTTGAACTCCATGTAGGTAGCAAAAGCTATTAGAATTCTAATAGCTTCCATCCTTGCTACAGGTGCAAAGGTCTCATCATAATCAATTATTTCCTCTTGATTGTACCCATGTACCACTAATCTTGACTTGTTTTTTGTGATAGTTCCATGTTCATCAAGTTTGTTTTTGAATACCTATCTAGTTCCAATAATAGTTCTATGAGGACGTCTGGGGACCAGGTGCAAAACTTTGCTTCTTTCAAACTGATGAAGTTCTTTCTGCATTGACATCACCCAGTCATCATCTTCTAAGGCTTCCTTGATATTCCTGGGTTCAATGGTAGATATGAAGGCTGAGAATGCGGCTAGATTTATCATCTTGGATCTAGTTTGTATTCCAGAGTCAAGTGGAAATACAAGATTGTCCAAAGGATGAGAATATTGATGTTTCCATCCAGACTTTCTTGTTATCTCTTCCTCAAGATCAACAACTAATTCATTTTCTTTAGGTTCTTTGTTCTGAGAATCTTCCTCCTGAGCTAGCTGCACTAGAGGGACCAGGTTCCTCTGTGGGTTCTGCACGGTTTTCTTCATTTGAAATCTATTCAACTGCAGGATTTTGGATATCCTGTTGAACCTCCATCAGTTCCTCCAGTTCAATGTCTTCACTATGCTTACCATTGTTCATATCACCAGATTCATGAAATATCACATGCACACATTATTCCACACACATGGTTCTTTTATTGAAAACTCTATATGCTTTGCTAGTTGAGGAATAACCAACAAACACCTCTTCATCACTCCTTGCATCAAACTTACCAATATCATCCTTTCCATTGTTCAATACAAAGCACTTACAACCAAATGCTTTCAGGTGACTGAGAGAAGGTTTCCTTCCATTCAGCAGCTCATAACGAGTCTTCTTGATTACTGACCTGATGAGACATATGTTTGTGACATAGCAAGTTGTGTTGACTGCTTCTACCCAAAAATTTATTTCAAGTCCTGAGTCAATCAGCATGGTTCTAGCAATATCCACCAGGGTCCTATTCTTCCTTTCCACAACCCCATTTTGTTGAGGATTTTTGGGAGCAGAGAAATTGTGATGAATCCTGTTTTAAGCACAGAAGCCTTTAATTTGTGCATTTTCGAACTCTGTACCATGATCTGATCTAATACTTGCAATCTTGTTGTTCACCTTCAGCTGAATTGCTTTGGCAAATGTGATTAGCAGTCCAGCTGTCTCATCCTTAGTTCGCAAGAACATGTTCCAAGTGAATCTAGAGAAATCATCAACTATCACCAAGATATATTTCTTCCTTCATCTGCTTTGAATTCTTATAGCTCCACACAGATCCATGTGGAGAAGTTCTAGTGGTCTGGTTGTGCTGACACCTTTCTTTGGTTTGAAAGATGATATCGTTTGCTTCCCCCTTACACAGGCATCACATACCTTGTTGTTAGAAAATTTCAGCATCAGCAGTCCACGGATCAGGTCCATGCAATAAGTTTGTTCAGTAAGGATGAGCTCACGTGTCCTAGTCGTTTGTGCCACAGATTTGCACTGTCAGTCTGAGAACTTAGCCATGTGAGACTATCCCCTTCTATGGAGTCAAAATCTGCAACATACATGTTTTTTACTCTTTTGGCAGTCATAACAACTTTGTTAGTAGTACAGTTTGTAACTATGCATCTATCTGATAGAAATTTTACTTCATTTCCTTTATCACAGATTTGAGAAACACTTAGCAAGTTGTACTTCAACCCATTCACATAGTGAACACTGTCAATGGAATGTTCTACTGATCTTTCAATTCTCCTAATACCTAGAATGAATCCCTTTTTGTCGTCTCCAAATGACACACCACCACCTTGGTGTGCTTCCAAAGAGAGGAAGTTTTGAGTATCTCCAGTCATGTGCTTCGAGCCGCCACTGTCCATGTACCAGCATTGACTGCTTCCTCTCTTCTGCATAAGAATCACTTGTTAGATTTAGGAACCCACTTAAGATGGAGTTCCCAAAAGTTGTCAAAAGGTTTAATAAGAAACTTTCTTGTCCACGGGGGCAAAGTATTCTTGCTAAAGTGATAGCTGGGACCAGGTGCCTTATTCTTCTCTACTTTCATTTTACATGACTTAATGAAGTTCTCTTGATTTTCTTTTACCCTTTTTAGAGATTTATATTTTTTCTTAAGATGACCGTTTCTTCCACAATGGATACACAAAAGATTATTAGATACTGAGACATATTTGCGGTGAGGGTTGTAGGAAGGCTCTATCTTTCTACACCCAGAGCCTTTCCTGCTGTTGAATTTCTGATTTTCCAAGTTTGAGAGAATCTTAGATAAGTCAGTCCATTTTAGGGAGTGACTAAACTCATCTTTGATTTTACATAGATCTCTTGCAAGTTGTGAGTTCTTCTCAAGAGCAGCAACTAATTTGGACTCAGAGACTCTCAAACTTTCCTCTAACTCAAGCTCAAAACTACTGAGTTTCCTTTTTCCACACTCAGATGTACCAGATTCCTCTTCAAGATTAGAACTCTCAGTTTCTAGAATACTTACCCTAATACTCATTTCAGACAATTGAGAACTGAGGGCAGTTTTTTCATCTTCCTACAGACTACTTAACATCATATTTTCATTAGTTAATTCATCTACAGAGTCAATCAGCACAACATCAAGTTTTCTCAACTCTTAATAGATAAAGTGTCTAGAGCACTTTTGAGATAAAAAAGGGTTACCTCATCCTGGTTCTCTCCATCATCTGACTTTGCCATCAATGAGAATATGGAGTTGAAAATAGTTTCATCATCATTAACTACCATCATTGAGACATCTTCAGGATATTCTTCTTCCTCCGAGTTGCTGGAGGTGTTTGCCCATACTGCAAAGGCTTTCTTTACCACTTGATCAGCATAGACCTACCTGGTCCCTTCGGCGCGGTTTGAAGTTCTGAGCTTCCTGCTTCTGGCTCTTACAATCCCTCATGAAATGTCCAAGCTTTCCACATTTGTGACAAAGATCATTAGCATTCGTCATTCTGCTGGTGGTCCCCTTCTTCTGGAATCTTCCATGCTTCTTGACTATCTTCTTTTATCCTCTAGTCAAGTAAGCCATCTCATCCTCCTTTTTTGACCCATCATTCAGAGAAATCATCAATGCCAATGATTTCTCGTTCTTTCCTTCCTTCACAGATGACCCCTGCTACCTATTTAGCTCGTAGATTTGTAGATTTCTGATCATATCTTCCATGGTGAGGACCTTTAGATCTCTGACTTCAGTGATAGCATTCACTTTGCTCTCCCACAACTTGGGAAGTACCTTGAGAATTTTTCGAACTTGTTTGCTTGGGTGCATGGGCTCACCAAGACACCTCAGTTCGTTAGTGATGGAGGTAAACCTTGTATGCATATCATGGATAGTTTCACCTTCCTTCACGCTAAAATTCTCATATTGAGTTGTTAACATATCTACCTTGGATTCTTTGACCTGAGTCATTCCTTCATGGGCTGTTTTGAGACAGTCCCATATTTCTTTAGCAGTTTCACAGGCAAAGATCTTGTTGTACTCATCTGGACCAATCCCACACACTAGCAACTTCTTAGCTTTGTAGTTCTTCTCGATCTTTTTCCTATCAGCTTCATTGTATTCTTTTCTGGTTGTGGGAATCACTTTAGTGAGTTCTCCTTCCTTCACATCTTTGGTAGGGATGTATGGCCCGTCAAGAATCACATCTCATAACTCTGTATCTTCAGCATTAATATAATCGTGCATCGGTGTCTTCCACCATTCATAGAATTGTCCATTGAATCGAGGAGGTTGAGTGGTAGACTGACCTTCTTCCAGGCTTGGTGGAGTAGTCATTCCTTCATGATATTTCCTTTCTTGGTGTTAACCAGATAGGAAAGTCTGCTCTGATACCAATTGATAGAATGTATGCGTCCAATAACTACGATAGGACCTGGTCCTTCACACAGTTAAAGCACAGAAATGTAAATGTTGGAAATAAAAAGAACACGAAATACTTTACGTGGAAACCTCCTTGCTCAAGGGAGTAAAACCACAACCTGTCTCACAAGATTTCCAAACTCTTTTCACTAATCTTCTCAAGCAAAAGCGAAACACAGTTTATAACCACACACTGAGATTAACCTCCTAATCTCAATACTAAGTAATACAACCTACTACTTAACGAGCCTAAGCAATGCCTGCATTGCCCACTATACTAATCCTCGCTGATTAATATAGATTTTTCTGTAAGACACAAAGTTGCCCTCAACTATGTTCTTACAATGATTCAAACAAGGTTTTGAAATGTTTCTTAACAAAGTGAAACAAATCCTACAACTTAAGCACAAATGCAAGCAATTAAAATAACAACAATTTCAGGAAGCAAGTCTTCAGTCTATAAGATCCCTTGTTGTTTTGTTGAAGCTTCAATCTTCTCTCTTTGAATGAATGAGTTGATTTTTGTTTGTCATGTTGATTATATCAACCATAAAGAATTATTGACTGTTGGACAAACAGCCTCGTCCATTCTAATTAGTGTAGTACACTGACGCCTCACCAACCTCTTACATGACAACTTTCCAACTGTAGCACACTGCCCTGGACGAGAACATTCTGTAGAGGACCGGCTCCCTGCATTTGTGAGGATAATCAAAACATCTGGAAATAGTAAGACTTATCACATCCTTAGTTAAAATCTGTCGGAAGACCTTACGATTTCCATGAACGGTCCGTAAAAACTGGTCAGTCGTAAAATCATTTACTAGGACTCAAATTTTTTAACAATTCCATGAGAACTTCCTACTACCTGTCCAACATTCTATGACTTGTAGAGCCAACTCATAGAACCCAAGTTCAAGTCCAAAATTTTACCAAGTCTAGATTACTTCTACTAATTTCACCTACGACCTCTAGACCATATGACGACTAGCCAACTCTTTCCGTGGACCTGAGGTCTCAAATTAATTCTCTGAATCACTTCTATGGACACTTCTTATGTCCCATGGACCTTTCTATGATTCGTCCACTTCATTCATAGGTCAAACATCAGAGACTTGACATTTACGAAATTTCCAATTAAGCCCAACGACTACCTTCCATATGACACTGCCTAGTGGAAGAAAAACAACTTTTCCTATCCAACTCAACTTATAATTTCCAAGGTGTTACATTTACCCCATAACTTAGGAACTCTTTCAGATGACCTTTCTTCAGAAGTATGGCGACCTTTTCCCAAAGTTGTTTGCAGTCCTGATACCCATGAGTCTCATGGTAGTTACACCAAAGATTTTGTTTTCTTCTATTGATACTCGAAACTATCTTGGCATGACTAACATTGAAGCAGTATCCAGACAATTGTAGAACTCCATCGACCATAAAAAATGAATTCGGGGACTTGAATGCTTCTTTATTTTTCCACCTATTACATCCTCAATTCTTATTGTTTTGTTTATAAAACGAAGGCATATCCATAGGTTAATAATCAGGTTCTCGTTTTAAACTTAACACTTTGCTAGTCAGATATGAGTAACAATTTTTAATTTTTTTTTCTTCCCAGTTTTGAGTCTAACTCCTATTGGTACTAACTTTTGTTGTTAGACTACATAAATCATCTTTTATCAGAATATTTGACTCATACTAGTTGTGGACATTTGTCCAAGGGATAGCATTGAACTCTGTCGGGCTTGTTTTAATATAAGGGAAAAAAGAGAACTTCACGGTTTCAACCCTTAATGAAAGCTTTTGGGGACCAATCGCCCGGTACCATCGTCAGCATCATCCTTTCCCTTATAAATCTAGTGGCGAAGTTTAAGAATATCTCATTGTTCTCTTTCCCTATTTTGAAAATGATTTCCCTCTCTAGGTTGAACCTTCCTTGCATTGGTGTTTGCCTTGGAAAAATAATTTTCAAGTATCCTAAAAGAGCTAATAGAATCTCCAAGAAATAAAGAATTCCATAACAAATGCACCTCTGCAAGGTCTCCCCGAACTTTATCATCATGTCTGACTCAATCTCATTTTTATCAAGTTACTTTTATTAGTAGTTGTGATGAAGGATACAATACGCTAATGTGAATTTGTGATTCCATTATACTTCAGTATATCCAGTATCTTGAACCTTTTTGGGATAGATTTTGGTATGACACTAACCTTGTATGGTAGCGTCGAATAGCTATGGGAATCTAGTTCTTCAGGATTAGTGGCTCTCCTGGAATATGATTCACTGGGGAGCATTCATCTCTAATATGTTGAATTTGAATTCCTTTTACATCAATTTAATATTTTGGGAAAAAGATTTTGCTATCTTAGAGTTTGCTTAAGTCGTGATAGCCCTACATTTCTCTGATCGATTTTCAGCTTCTTTCTCACCCTAAAAACTCCTTCGATGCATGGACATTCCAAGTGGAGTTTAAATGTTGCCTCCTAATTTTTTTTAGAGTCCACTTAAATCAGTGCACCTTGCAACTCCACCACTCTCAAATCTTTTTTGTTGTCATATGGTCAATTATGGATTTATGTAGAGTTGAGAAGTAATAAATCTTCTTTGAAGCCATCAAAGTCAGTTTGTCCTTCATCTCTTTGTGCATTCACTTCCTAATAACTCTCTTCAGCATCCCTTGATACCTTAATTACATCATAAGATAATGTATGAAATCGTATGAAAATATAGTTATCCAAACAAGATAGGATCTAAATCCATAGGGAATAAACAATTGCTAATTAGACAAATACCTTATTGATATTTGAGTTCTATTCGGTTAGAGTTGAAAAAAGTTTGAATTTATCAAAGAACAAAAGAATATAATAAATAACTTAGGACGCAAACTATATTTATTAAACCACAAGGGTTGTGTACCCACAAAGGGTTGCTTCATTCGGCTCTTTTCATTTAATTTCTCATATTCTAGATATGCATCCATCCCCTGTACCATCACTCAATCTTTCTTGATAATTGAATAATTTATGTTGATATGATGTTCCAATAACTATATGATTTATTTAAATAAGAATGATTGATTATACCAATTAAATTAAACTTATCCCTAAGTGAATCTATCAAATGATGGTTAGCTCCTTGAATTCATGAAATGCTTCTTCTATGAAATCATAATTCATTTTCCCAAGTAAAACTAAAATATTATGAAGTAGGTAAATATTTTCAACCACCAACAAGTATTTAAGACTGAGAAGAAGGTTGATATTTTACTACATAAAAATCATGCAACACTGAGAATCGTGAGAACTCTAACACCGAATCACGTTTCACAACTTCAGTAGAGAATTTAGATGCTCATACTAGAAAGAAAACAACAAGAATATAAGGTAAAAAAAATAATAAACTTATTTTGAGTATTAAATCATGAAAGAATAATGATATTCTATGTTCTTCACAAAAGTAATAAACTAGAAGAGAAACTCTCAAAATAACGTGGAAACAAAAGATCAAAACTAATTATCGATTCATTACAAAAACTAAATAGGACTATTTATTAGGTCCCACAAAGTTAGAACCCTAAAAAAATGACATACTACTCCGCCAACAAAATTTGCGACCCAAGCCATAGTCGTACATTGATCTACAACTCATGGATTGGCTTTACAATAGCCATATGTTTCATTCTAAGGTTTTTGATCTTCACCTTGTAAATTGACTCGGGGATCGTGGATTGAATTACGGTATGTAAGTCCAGTTGTAGGTCCCTCTTCTAGCTTAGTATTTTCTTCATATACAAGCCATAAATGGAACATACCATCATATTTGCCTCGTGACTTAACCAATTATGCAGGGTCTTGGTGACATATTATCTAAATACTTACACAACCTGATCTATGGTTCATGGTTTGATCTATAACTGTAAATCACTTTTTTCTGACAATATTCTTTCTTTTTCTATTTTTAGCCATTTTGACATCTAAAATATACTAAAAACATTATAACATGAAAATACATAAAAACAAGCGTAAGAACATATTAAAATTCACGTTTAGGATATAAGATGTGCCTTTCCATTCAGTGCATCGCCGAAATGCACTTTCGTTCGAAGAGTTGGCTTAGTTCATGAGCCAACTCGCTGGACATTTTGGCGAACTAGAAGCTCACTCAGTGAGTCACTGAGTGGCTTTTACGAGTTCCAGCCTTCCTTTTCTTCAAAAAAAAATTTCAACTTTTATTTTTCTTTTCAATTGTAATGTCCTTGCCTTGTTTTTGAGCCTTCAGGCTGGACATAAACAAATTAACATCATTTATGAACACAAAATAAGCATCGAGGACACTAATGCATTAAATAACAAGCCCTAAATGAGTCAAATTTCTGACTCATCAATTCTCCTGTTGGATAGAATAAAACTAGGTCCTTTGTTTTCTTCAAATATCTAAGGATTCTCTTAACAACCTTCAAATATGATTCATTTGGACAAGCTTGGATTCTTGCACACATTTGAAAACTGAACGCAATGTCTAGTCTTCTAGAAATAAGATACAACAAGAACCCAATGATACCTCTATACATGGTCTCATTCACATCCAGACAAAGTCCGTCAGCATCCAGCTTCGAATTGGTTCCCATAGGAGTATCAATTGGCTTGGCATCCATCATGTGAAATTTCTTCAACAACGCTTTGATGTATTTCTCGTCTGTTGCTGAGCTTGATCAGATTCTTCATAATCACCTTCAGAATCTACATTGCCAGTTTGAACTGCATCAACTTGTTCGACATTGTCTACCAGACCAGGTCCCTTATCAGGTTCTTCGTCTTCATCAGTTTTTTTAAGATTGTTGGTTTCTTGAGAAGGGTTTTTTCAGCAGGTTCATCATTCAAGTTGTTTCTCTGAATGTGAAGCATCTCTTCAATCTCAGAATCTTCTTTGCTCTTTAGATTCTCAATTCCACAAGACTCATTGAACATCACATGGACACTTTCTTTAGCGCGTAGTGTAGTTTTGTTTTACACACGATAAACCTTGTTTGAAGAAGAATATCCCGCAAATACTCATTCATCACTCTTGGGATCAAATTTCCCAAGATCTTCCTTCCCACTGTTCAAAATAAAGCATTTGCATCCAAAGGCCCTTAGATAACTAAGTTTGGGCTTTTGACTATTAAGCAATTCATAAGGAGTTTTGTTTAGAATAGACTTGATTAGATACCTTTTGGTCACATAACATGCAATATTCACAGCTTCAGCTCAAAATTTACTTTTTCTACTTCAATGATGATCTAATCTACTTCCCTTTTAACACAGACATCACAAACTTTGTCATTTGCAATTTTATATTTGGCAGACCACGAACCAAGTCTCTTCACTCACATGGAAAAGTCTTTTGTGTCATAGATCAACATTCTCACCTTGAGAACTAAGGTAAGTGAGACTATCACTATGAGTAGTAGCTAGATCAACAATATACACGTTCTTGTATCTTTTTGCTATCAAGATCACCACCCGAAAGATCAAGTTTGTGACCACACATTTATCTAATCAGAACTTAACTCCATTTTCTTTATCACAAATTTGTGAAACTCTTAGAAGATTGTACTTCAACCATTTGACATAGTACACATCTTCATGGAGTGTCCACAAACTTTCCAATCCTGCCTATGCCAAGAGTGTACCCTTTCTTGCCATTGCCAAAAGAGACACCTCCACCTTTTTTTAGTTTTCTCAGGCATGTGCTTTGAGAATCCACTATTCATGAAACAACACTGGTTGCTGCTAGTTCCCCTCACCTACATAACATATCACTTGTTAGCCTTGGGAACCCACCTGAGTTAGAGTTCCTTGTAAGTAGATAAAAGAGTGATAAGAAAAAAAATTGTCCAGTAAGAAAGACTGGTTTTCTTCAACTTAGGACCAGAAGCAAGACCATGTCCCCTCTTTTGCTTGTTTCTCCGTTTAGAATAGTTGGGAAAACTTTCTTCATGTTTTTTTTAAAATTGAATAGTCCTTGGTCATTTCGACCATAATGCAAACAAAGCAGATTATTGACAACAGAGACATATTTGTTGTGGGGATTGTAAGGATAATCGATTTTCATATAGCCCATACCTCTTCCACCATTATGTTCTTGATTAGTGATATTTGAAAGCTAGTTGGAGGAAGCAATCCATTTGAGGGATTTGTTCAATTCTTCTTTCACATGAATCAGGTCCCTCTCTAACTAAGCATTCATTTCTAAGGTCATTGAGAGTTTCGCTTCAGCAGTGTTTAACCCTATTTCCAATTCATACTGCAAAATGTTTGCCTCACTTTCTCCTTTTGAAACCCTTATAGTGGTCCCTTTTATCTTTTCCCTTTAATTCTAGATTTTTAGCTTATAAAACAGCCATTTGTTCTTCCATATTAGATATTTGGGTGACTAAAGGAATTTTTCCATCTTGAAAGATGTGTAGGTTGTTGTTCAAGAGATCCTTCTCAGTGATTAGCTCACTGATTGATTAGTACAACAACTAGCTTTCTCAATTTACTAATGGAAAAGATATTCAAGCTTTCCTTGAATTCAGATAGGGTTACCTCTTCAATAACATCATTCTTCCAGACAACCTCATTATACTGTTGTTGAGGTTTGGGAACAAGTCTTGTGATTTCTCCAACCTTCACATCGATTGTAGGAATGTGAGAACCATCAAGAACAATATCTGAAGGCTCTCTATCCTGAGCCATCAGATAGTCATGCATGTGAGTATTCCACCAACGGTAGAACATGCCATTAAATAAAGGTGGCCTAATTGATGATTGACCTTCTTCTAGACTTAGTGGAGCTGCCATTCTCATATGAATCTCTCTTGGTGTTAACCTGATAGAAAGCTTAGGCTGTGATACCAATTGATAAAATGGATGTGTCCACTAATGGTCATTAGACCAGGTCCCTCAATAGAATAATAGTGCAGAAAATAAATAACTTAAAGTAAATCAAACACATGGAATTTTACGTGGAAACCCCCTTGTTTAAGGGAGGAGAAAACCACGACCTATATTCATAGGATTTCAACTCAAACTCCATTTCACTCAAAACGGAGCAAAGCTTCATATTACAAACTCTTGTAACCTAGGAATTAAACTCTTAATCTCTTTCCCCTCACTGTAACAACTCTACTACAAAGGAAACTACGCAATAACTCTATTTCCCACTAAACCATAACTCTAGTTGATCTAGACTTCAAGAACCCAACAAGGCTAACCAACTACAGATCTCATAGATAAGAGAAGAAACAAGAAGCGAATCTACTACACCCACACATCAACTAACTTAGTTGCACTCTTAGGCAACTCTACCCAAGAGAAGATCAAATCAATGATGTAAAGAGGCTTATGACTAAAACATAGATGATTCGACTAACTAACTCTAGTTAATCCGACTCAAACTAAAGACTTAGACAACCAACTAAACTACTATCCTTTAGGAGTAGATTTACAATAAAAGAACACAAGACACAAAGCTCAAAATACAACAAACGACGCTTCAGCACTCCATCAGGTCCCTTGTTGAGTATGAGCAGTGCTCTTCTTTGAAGATGACTTTTTCTTTGTGAGCTTATGAATTTTCAGAATTCAAAAGTTTATTTTCCAAAACTTGAGTTATGTCATTGGAGGAAAAGACTAATATAGAATGGACACAAACCCTTGGAGTAAAGCCATTGGTTGGGAATCTGCTGCTCTACAAAGACGTGCACCAACCACAATATATTTGACAACTTTTAGACAATTGTCTTTTGTCTTTTTCATGTACGGAGTCTTTCCTCAACTAGATCCCTTGTTAGAATCCGAAGTTTGTTAAATCATCAAAACTTCTGATCAGCTCCAAAATAACATTAGTTAATTTCAAATGGTTGATGTGAACAAATAACAAATGTGGATCAAAGTATCACCGGCTAACTTGGAATCTATCCAAGGACAACCGTCTGAAACTCATGGCACTGCTATCTCCAACAAATCTAAAAGATTAAAATAAAATTTTGGAAATAGATTTTAAAAAAAAAATAATTAATGGAAATTTGGAACAAACAAAGAGACAAGAACCCTGTCATAAGCAAAGATTGCCAAGAACTTCATGAGAAAATTGGTTTCTTGATTAATTAAAAAGAATATATTCTTCTTGAGAGTCATTTTCATCAAAAGGAGAATTTACTTTACTAACTTATGTGCAGAAGTTATTTACTATTTTTTTTGCAATTATCTTATATTGTAATAACTTGATATTATTTGCTCTAATTAATACTTATTTTATTACTACATTCTTACAATTCCAAAATTCATCAACACACTCTTCAATCCGTTAATATTATTATTGGTCATTAATATATTTTTCCTATTTTCCACTCACTGGCCAAATTTCGGATAACATTTTCAAAATAATACTATATTTTTAAATTTTAAAAAAATCATAGAAAATAACTTTCATCATATCAAGATTATAGTACATATAATTAAATGAACAATAGTGACTACTGAATACGGATTTTTATTGCTGGGACTTTTAAACTAGCTATTAACTAATAAATATTTTTTAATTTCTCTAATCTCATTGTTTATCGTATGTCATTGTTTTATTATTTATGTAAAGAGAAAATTACAAATAAATAAGTAAAAATAAATAGAATGTCAGGCATAATAAAGGTTATTTTTGTTGACTATTGCCCTAAATTTCTTACCTTATTCGAATTTTTCTTTTTCGAAAAAGAAAACACAAAGTCTTCATATTTAACTTGTCTTTTTCTTATGACTCTATAAATAGAGAAACTCATTCCTTCTAACTTAATAACATTCACAATGCAGTCTTAGGGGGCTTTGAGAGTTTTGTGTAGGAGAGGAAACGATGAGACACAAGTGATATTTATCACTTATGTGAACCTCTTTTTATTCCAAGTGAATTGTGTGAGGTTATTTCTCTCAATATTTTGTACTCTCATACCTTTAGGAGTCGTGTGGTGTGAGGGATAAGAATAAATAGTCCTGGGATAAAATGTTAGTCATGGATAAAATTTTATTGTCTTGTTTGGTTGTCATGTTTGGGATAAGTACTTATCCCATTATTTATACCATAGTGATGGGATAAGTTATCTCATATATATGGTGGGATAAGTTATCCCATGATAACTAATCCTATGATAATTAATCCTGGAATAAC
Organism: Solanum acaule; assembly: GCA_036250505.1. Classification (NCBI taxonomy): domain Eukaryota; kingdom Viridiplantae; phylum Streptophyta; class Magnoliopsida; order Solanales; family Solanaceae; genus Solanum; species Solanum acaule. Next base: position 49,683 of record JAJOOR010012633.1, read on the forward strand.
TTGTTCCCAACCAAATGACCCCTATAGTGGATTGTTCGTCTCCTCTTGTGAACGTAAGTCCATTAATCAATCAATATTAAATATTTATATCTTTTAGTATATTTCTTGTTTGTTTTCTTATCCATTATCTTCCTGCTAATTATTTCGGTCCCAATCTATTTCTAGAAGAGTATACAAAGCATAGAATGAAATGAATGAAATCAAAGGGCATTATTTGAATGATACTCCTAATATATGGATAATAATTTTACCCAAGT
>JAJOOR010012634.1:0-66962 GCA_036250505.1 Solanum acaule
GAATGCTTATTTTGTCTAAATATCTGATGAAAACTCTTAAGTTTCAGGTATTTGAAGTTTTAGTGGAAGCATGGACACTTAGGCGCAAAAAGGAACAATGGCTAGGCCTAGTTTTTAGGCATCCTTGGCCCCTCAACATGGCCTACACCCAAAACCTTTTCCCCTTGCCCTTAAGTCTTGACATTAACCCCCACGTTTAGGATATATATATGATGAGTCCACAAATTGGACTCATTTAGGGCTCTATTTTGATAGAAATAGTGTTCTCGAATGCTTATTTTGTCTAAATATCTGATGAAAACTCTTAAGTTTCAGGTATTTGAAGTTTTAGTGGAAGCATGGACACTTAGGCGCAAAAAGGAACAAAAAGGCTGAAAAGAATGAAGATGCTGAAGCATGAGCATCGCCAAGCACACTTGGTGACTCACCGAAGGGATTCATTCCGCCCTTTATTCAAGTACGGGAAGCCCAGAAGGAGAAGGATCAAAAAGGCGATAAAAGGAGCAGTTGGTGCTTCGCCAAATATTTCCACAAAGCAGTACTATACCGCCCAATGGTCCAGAACGTGAAGTGCTGAAGGCAAGCATGAAACAGCGATGAAACAGAAGAAGGGTGAATCACCGAGTCATTCGGCATTATCGACTAACTTCGCCGAAAGATCCACAAGCGCTATTTTTTGAAGGCTATAAATACTAAACTTGTTATTAATTTTACAAGAGTCGAACATTTATTTTATTTTCCAGAATAGAATAGTACCTTTTAGGTATTTTCTCTCAAGTTTGGAGAGGGTTTTGGGAGACTTGAAGAAAAAAGGCTTTCATCTTCCCCAAGTTGGAAATGGGTCTTCTCCATTCTTCTTCCTTTCCTTAAATCAAGGTTTAATTTCTTATACCCATTTGATTTCACTGTCATTTTAGGTGTATTTTGTTATTTCTTGATGTGTTGCTAAAAACCCATACTTGGGGTGTGATTTAGAAAATATGTGTTGATATTATTGTTGGGTCTTACTTGCTGATAAGTTAGATGTTGTTTAATGGTGATTTCACCTACTGGTTGTGATTTAACCTAAAGGGTTTGTAGTTGCAAAAACAAAGCCACCCATGTGTTTTCGGCTTGCCCGAGAGGGAGGTCGCGAAACCAAGACCGCTAGACTGATGGCCTAAGGAGTGGGTCGACATGAGGCTCAACCCGAGAGGGTGAGCCCTAGTCTCATATCATAACACTCAGCTCTAGAGAGTGAGTGGGGTAAGGTGTAGGCCGGTCTTTGTGCGGCAAATGGGTGTCCGAGAGGAACGCATTTGAAACGGGGTACGTTGCCCGAGAGGGAACTTATTTCCATTTAAAGCTTAGCCTAGTCACTATTATTTTGCAAATTTCCTATTGAAAGAATGTACCCAACTATTTATCTCAACTTGTGTTGTGGTCACACCCCAAGAATTCTTACCCATACTTTATTTTCTTGTAATTTTTGTTGTTTTTATTAATTGTGACAAAACCCCCAAATCGATATTTGACACTTTTGTGTCCCCCCCTTTAATTTACTATGTTTTTACTCGTTACTGTTTTTAGCTATTACTAGTTAGAAATTAATTTTATTTTTCTATTAATTCTTAAAACCACTCCCTTGGGACACAACCCCAACCTTTAGTTGGGTTACTATACTATCGACGATCGTAGACACTCGAACCATAGGTTAGTGTCGTAGGTCACAATAAGCATCAATATATATAGATATATATTCAGATAGTAATGGGTATTCCCCATCATTTCAGCTTACATGATTATTTAGCTTCCACACAGTATTTCTTTACTTTAGTTTACTTTAATGCTTATGATATGCCAGGAGGGTTGTCTTGGGGTCACTCGTGATCCTAGGTCCTGTGTTCGCTTCCTGGGGGTAGCTTCACGGAGTGACAATGAAAAATTGCCAGCACTCTAAATACTTTTGTATCAAGTTTCGATGAGGCTCATGGACCCATTGACCATTCATTATACGCTTATCTTTGAAGTTGAATTCTTTATTATATTTCTTCGAGTTAACAACGGGGTGAGTTGATTCCTTCACTTTATTCGATGTATCACCTACTTCATGTGCTCCATCTCTTTTTTCTTTGCCAATGCCCTCTCTCCCTTTGTCACAACACCTTCTATTTAAAATTTAACAAAATCCATGGAGTTGCATGTTAAGGTGCTTGTTTTGTCGCAGAGTATAGTGTAAACCTGCCCAAGTTCCTCATTCAGGTTAGATTTTTTTGCATGAGCTGGATTATGTTTTTTCTCGTAGTACATCTTTCTATCTTGATTGATGAATATTTTCACGACCCAAGGTATCCCCTAGGCATAACATGGCGTAGAAGACCCCGAGAGGTCCCATACAAGCCAATTAGCATCATACATGACAATAAAATAAAATGATTTAAAGACAGTCTCAACATATAAAAGTTTTATAGAGTAAGGTGGAAGTCTAAACATCGTGTCAAATCCATCTAGTACATTTGATTGATTGGGACGTAACCCGTACATCAAGTTCAAAAATTGAAAGTAAAAACAAAAGGGAAACCAAAGCTCGGTCCTCAAACTATGAGTACTCACCAATCTTCAATCTTATATATGAGATCCCTAGACACGGAAATGTAAATCTATAAGGTCGGATCCTACATTTAGGAGAAATGTAGGCAAGAGTATGCGTTAGTACAAACATAAACCAAGTATGATAGTCATGCACAAAACATTTGAAAACATGATTAAAAGAGATATCTTCATGGATTGCAATGATCAAGCTAAAATATGATATATATATATATATATATAAACGGTTTAACTGACATAAGTCATGAAACATGTTCAATGCAAATAATATCATCTTAGAACACATGTGAGATACTTCTTGAAATAACCTTAGTTAATTATTGTGGGAGATTTACCTTTAACCGACATATAAGACCATGTGAGCTATCAACACGGAATCCGGTGTCTGTCCCACACCAAAAAGGGGCATCCTAATTTCCAAGGTAAGACCATGAACTTCTAGCTTATGTGGATCCACTAGCTAATGTTTATCTAGTAGAAACATCCTATGGGGGGCACATAGGTATGGGATAAGGAGATTGCTACTAGAAACTCGACCTCTACTAACGGGAGAGCTCACATATCAATATCCTCTCGACTGTCTAAGTGTAAATCCCATGGAATAGTCATATTCTTAACTTGTCTTTATTATCAATGGAAGGGCACGCCATATTGCAAATCCAAGCTAAGTCATATGTCATCCATGGCAAAGTACAATTAAGTAATCACTCCAAGCTAGGTTTCATTAGAATAGCTCCTTAGCTTTGGTTCATTTTAGGTGAGAAGACCTTTCAACCTTAGAGTCCTTTATGTGAGAAAACCTTTCACATTAATACATGAGGTAGCTATTTGAGCAACCCTTTCACAACAATTAACTAAAATAACAACATAAATTCTTTTACTCTCGAAGCAATCTACATCATATCTTATCAATTTTATAAGACCATGGATAATTCCATAATTCACCTTTCATAGTTCGAAACCCACTTTTAATCATCAATATCTTGAAAAACATGGGCTAGACATGGGTTCATGGGAATTCATCATAAAATCATGTAATTATCTCAATTCATGCTTGTTAGATCATAATACAATCAAATAAATCATTATTGAAAGGAACCCATGACATGGAAGAAAACCCTAACTCAATTGGGAAGTTCTAACTTTGTAAATTGGAGAATTTGGGAACTCCATGGAGGAAAGGGCTCCACGAATGAAAACTATCATACCTCAATGACAAGAGCTTACCTTCAAGTGTGGTATTGGAGGCTTAACTTGAAACCCTAGGTTGACTCCTTCTTCTTCAAGATTTCTAGGGAAAGAAATATTTTGGAGAGGAAGACTTGTTCTTCTTTTAGGAAATTGAGAGAATGATTTAAATTGGGTAAATTTGGGGATTAAAACACTTATATAGGACTTCTAGGTAAGGGTAAAATTACATAGTGTTAGGATAGAATAATTAGGACAAGACCCCAAAGCCCTAAACTTAATGTTGATGCAACCACCGAATGGTGGCCTTCACGAGTTGTCAAGGACATCACGAGACGTTGTGGCAGCCGTGGTCCTTGACCAGTTGTCACTCCCCGAGGCGACCCTCTTGATATAACACGGGACCTAGAATCATGAGTGAACCTGAGATAATCTTGTGTCTGGCATATCATAAACATACTATGTGATGAACTAACTAGACATGAACTATCCGGAAGCTAAAACAATGGCTATTTAAAATGGGGAGAAACCCAACTAATCTGAATATATAAAACATACTAAGAGTTTAGTGATAACTAAGTTGAGTTGCCAGGACATGCCCCCCAGTTAACTCTAACAAAACTAAAAACTGAAATGTACAGACTAAAATGAAAGCATGCCAATTGTCCTCAGAATATGAGGACTCACCACTGAAGCTGGTGAATGCTGACCGAGAATTGATCTAAGCGTGATCTGGATGCTGAGTACCTGAACCTACATCATGAAAGGATGTAGTGCAGAGGATGCGTCATTACTTGGAATGTATTGAGCATGTACAATATAGATAATAACTGAACAAAATATAGCTGAGTAGTAATATAATCTGAATAGAAGATAAATGATGAATATAACTGAGAACTGAGCTAAATGCAATGACCAAGTACTAATCATGAACATAACATACTGAAACTAAATACTGAAGTATAAAATGAAAAACAGGTCAAATGCACTAGTCTGACTGTGGAATCTTCTATTAAGCTACATGAAACCACGTATTCTAAACGCAGAGTCCGATGTGTACGCCCCATCGAGAGGACCCAATATACCTTGTCAGGGGTATAAAGACATGACAAGCGTGATCACTATATCTGATGCCCAATAGAGGGAACTTATAATCCTACGGGGGCATGTAGTTCTGGGACTATGAGGGTACGCTAAACCCTAGTCCAACTTGGTGCTAACCCTAATCCCAACTGGAAATGTATATGACACAACATAATTGAAATACTGGATAGCTCAATGTTCTGACATGGAAATCTGAGAATGCAGCACTTAAGAACTAATAATGTAACATTCGAAAACTGGAGCATGTATATCTGTTTAGCTGACCTAGCAAATGAAATTCATGAACTAAATGAATCTACACAACTAGGGTTTTGAGTTTCATGCAAAGAACAAAGCAAACTTTCCAAGAAAACATGATAATTCGATTACGAATAATACAACAGCTAAATCACAACAATTGTTTAAGGTTTTAGAAACCCTAGGTCTTAACAAGATATAGAGAATGAAGAAACTGACAAAGTTCTAGGGACCCTGTGGATGAAAGGAACCCACTAGTGAAATCCAACGTACCTAGTGACAAAATCTACGAAAAAATCTTTCGATTTCGTGGTTGGAATTTGAAGCAAACCTTCTGTGTGTTCTTGAGAGGGTTGTCGACTTTTCTCTCCTTTTTGTCCTGATTCCAATGAATTTTTGTGAATAACGACTTTGGTTATGTTCTGACTAGGTTATTAGGCTTAAACTAAGTAAAACAACGTAGTTTAAGTGTAAAATGACGTAGTTTAAATGTCCAAAGCATAGGTGAAAAGATGAAAACAACCCTGACATAAAAGCTGATGGAGGTCAACCACTCCACCACTGATGCTCCGTCGTTGGGACAACAGCCCGTCAAGTGGGCCGTGGTTCTTTTCCAGTGCTACTGGTTCTAGGGAAGTTCTCCACGAACCCTATCACGGCCCGTGTGAAGGACCATGGATCGTGAAGGCCATCGTGGTTCTCTACTTGGGTTGGGAGTCTGTTGGTTCAGGACGACGGACCTTCCCATGGCCCGTCACTAAGACCACGGTCCGTGGTCTGAGGCCTAAACATGGGTGTTCTCTGCCAAGCCTCCACGAGCCTTCCCATGGCTCATGCGGTGGTCCACCACTTCTGGGTGGGTGTGAACCACGATGAGGGTGACGGTTTGTGGTCCTGATCACGCCTCGTGAACCCTTTCGTGGTCCTGATCACGCCTCGTGATCCCTTTCATGGTTCACCGCTTTCTCTTGTTTTTCTGCTCATAGTCCAAGTCTGATTGTGAGGTGTTACATTTGTGGCCTAGGGAGAACCCCCTGCTGCCTTGCCCCTTTACGACCACCTTAACGGGTCGTTTTACTCTTCACAAACTATCTAGGGATTCGTGGGAGGAGGCTAACTTTGGGGTAGGTACTGCCTCCCTATACGTGCTTCATAACAACCTGTCCACCTCTCCACGGGCCATTAAGGCCCTTGAAGGAGACGTCCCTGCTCAACATGTCTAGGGGAATTGCCACGGGCCACCATATGAATCGTGGTCCCCTTCACGGCCTGTCTAGGGCTCCGTGGAGGGCCTATGGTCCAGGTGTTGGCCTATGAGTTCTTCCACATTGCCCCTTTTAGGCCTTTCTTAAATCCGAGGCTTAACAAATATGCTTTGTAAAACCTTTAGAATTTCTATAGACACGTAAAGCAAAATAGGAATCAAGTACCTATGCAACATAAAGGATGTCAGGAAAGGCAAAAATGCAGCCAAAGTTCTTTTGGGATCATAAAACACACTTATCTTGTCTTGTCGAAGATACCACCAACTTAGTTTCCCAACAAAAATGTGATTTTTAGTTTTAATTCCAAAAAAAGATAGATAAAATAAAGGGAAAAGGGTCTGATATACCCCCCAACTTTTTTCATTTGGAGCTCATATGCCCCTCCTTATGAAAGTGACTCATATATACCCTTACCATTCTACAAATGGCTCACATATACCCCTACTGTTACAAAATGAGCTCACATGTACCTTTCATTTAACGGAAGTGAAAAAAATTAGTTTTAAATTTATATTTTTTACTTTTGATTTTTTGAAAAATCATTAGGGCAATATATGATTTTTCTAGCAAATTTCAAGGTATATTTTAAATTTTTTCAGACATAAATTATTTTTTGACTTCTTGATTATCATTATTTGAGTTTTTTATTCTTATTTTTTTTTCTTTCATTCCTTAGTGTAAATAAAAATATTTAAAACTATTTTTTTGTTGCTATATTATAATTTAAAACTATCTTTTTTTTTGGATATATTGTAATTTAGTTTTTGTATTTGAAGAAAAAAATTGGGTCATCTATAATAAATTTTACAAGAATATTAGGGAAACTTAAATAAATTTGTCCATCAAAATTATAAATCTAAATTATTCATTGAAACAAAAAACTCTTTAAAAAAATTAATATATGTTTGAGGAGGATTAAATATACCCATATGGGATTATAATTTTTAAAATAATAAAAAAAATAAACTAAAATTAATTTTTTCACTTCCATTAGAGGAAAAGGGTATATGTGAGCCACTTGTATAACTATAGGGGTATATATGAGTCACTTTCATAACGAGAGTATATCACCTCTAAATGACATATTTTAGGGGTATATCAGACCCTTTTCCCTAAAATAAAAGCTATTTTAATAAGGGTACCAAAAACAACATATATTATTTTATCCATCCTTTTCTCAATTCCACTCCTCTAAGAAGGAAGATATGTAGAATTCTGCATGACTTTTGTATCATGACTGGTAAAAATGACCACACCATAAACATAATCAATATTTCGTGGCATTGAACCTCCTAGAACTATCTGCTACACTGAAAGAGGGTTTTGCTGATTATCGTAATACAAAGTTCAAATGAATGAATAAAGATTTTCATTGGGATCTTCACACTTAACAACAGCTTTAAAATTTTGAAAAGAACATTTTCTCCATTAAGGTTAGTCTATTTAATGCATGCTTCACCTTAAGGTTAGTCTTTCCATCAAGATTCGAGGTTTCAACATAACATATCTCATCCTCGTAGTTTGATGAAAGAAAAAGCAAATTAATGGGGAAATATTAATTCTTGTATAACTTAATAAGATCGCCAACTCGTAAAAAAACTCATCTAGTCTCTTGAAAAGTGTGATATTCAGTGTATACATTTACTTTCATTGACATCCTATGATTGGGAGGTGTTCTTGCATTCAACCAAAAAAAAAAAAACTTGTGTACATATATATCCTTGGTTGAATTTTCCAGGTTCTGCACATAAGATGTAAGATGAAGGGAATACAAAAATTCACTTGAGGAAAAAAACCACAAAGTAGAAACACAAAACCTAAACAAATGATTTTGATAATGAAACAAAAGGCAACAAGAAATCATAGAGAAATACCATTTTATATATATTGGTCTCTAATCATAAAGAAAAACAGTTGATCAATCAAAACAAACTTAACAATCGGTACGACTCTGCTTTTGTTGTAGTTGTCAAATTCAAGCAAATCCTCGAGAGTTTGAGAGTTCTTTAAAGCAAAAGCGAGCATTGAATAGAAAAAAACTTGAAACAATTGCATTGTTGACAGGCACAAACTTGATTCACAAACCCCTGTGCATTGAATATATCGAGATTGTCATACTATTTTACAACATGTGTTTCAAGCAGGGGCAAGGATTCTTCCAAGGCATCCCACTCTTTGATGTATCTAAGTTCACCAGTTTCAAAAAGTTAAGCTTATGGGAAGTAATATCTACAAGGCACCACTGTTTTAGTTCACTACAATTCAGATCATCTAGCACCAATTTGTTTAAATTTGAAGGGAATCACGCTTTCTATATGAGTCCTAAATAGTACAAATTTGTTTAAATTTGAAGGCAGTTGCAACCCAGATAGAATGTGCCTCCAAAAGGAAAGACAATGTATTTGAAGATGGATAATATTCTCCAATTTGGGACAAAAAGGCTCTGCAAAATCTTTATCGTTATCAAAAGTGAAATGAAGTTCTTGAAGATTACGACATTTCTATAACAATACATCCACCCTATTAACTAAAACATTCCTTAATATCCTCAAATTTTCTAATTAAGAGGATAGCTCTTGAAGCCTACCCTGGCGCGCTTCTTCATTCATCGATTTAGGCCCGGGTAGGAACACGTGGAATCTTGGCTTGGGAACAGCTTCTTACCAGTAGGAGCTAATCTGTCAATCATCCGATGCTTTCCAAACTCAACCAAAGTCATCTCAATATGCCTTAACTTTTTCATTTCACAAAAAAGGCTGCTAACAGATATTCTCATCATTCTTTAAAATTAAAGTTTATATATCGGGTAGATGTGATTCTGGGTGAAAATAGAATTTATTTACCCAAATTACGAGGTTCTTTAGGTGATTTAGTGGTTTGAATGTAGATAAAAATAAATGATATATTCTATAAGTACTCAAATACAAGGCCTTCAGAAGTTGCAATTCACTAATCTGGCAAAAAGGAATCCAATCAATATTTTTTTCTCGATTGGTCGTTATAATTGACCTCAAGTCTTGGCACAAAGGCTTCTGTGTTTTGGAGCCCGGAGATGCAAACTCGGAAAAGCACTTTATTAAATCTGAAGCTCACTCGAATTGCCTTCCAATCTAAAGGTTGAAACTAGCTACCATGACACTTCACTGGCGGCCTAAACTTTTCTTCTCTACTCTTCTCCAAGAAAAAGTGAAGAACTACATCATGAACCGGACAATCTTTCACCTTACCATTATATTCTCTCTTCGAAATTATTAAGATGTTACTGCTAATGAGATACATCAAGTAACTACAACAGACTTAGTGTTCTCCACGAAGTCTTCTGTTATACATAAACTTATCAATTTAAATAGTGGAATTCTTGTGAGTTTAGGAAACATCCCCATATAAAGAAGACAAGGCTTTAAATAATCGGGTAAGTGATCAAAACTAAAGGATGAAATTGGTTATCGTGACCGTTCGCTAGCAGCATAAACTTTTCTTCTGTACTTTTCTCCAAGCAAAAGTAAAGCGCTGCATCATGAACCTGACAAACTTTAATCTTACCATTGTATTTTCTCTTTGAAACAATTACGACGATGCTGCTAATGAGATGCATCAAATAAATACAGCATATTGAGTGTTATCCATGATGTCTTCTATTATACATAAACTTATCAATTTAAACACTGGATTTCCTGTGTCCTTAGGAACAACCCCATATAAAGAAGACGAGCTTTAAAAATCGAGTAGTTGAACTAAACTCAACCTTATAGTTCTCCCCAACATATACTTCAAACTTATGATCAAGATAGTCAAATAAAGTATCTTTCATCTTATTCCACCAAGATTGTTCCATTTTCCTTTTTTAGATTATTCCAGCTACCAACAAAACAACTAGAGGCAATCATTTGCATTTTTTCTGCAAGTGCTTGACACATATATTGTAGTTCAGATAGGCAATATTCCTTTTGAAACACTTTTTTCTGCAACAATTTGCAACTTTCTTCTGGTGTGAGGAGTGGAAGAGAATAAGGACAAATAGGTTCAATCAATGAAACAAGAAATTGATGCTCTTGTGGATAACAAGAGCTAAGAAGTTGATTTACCAGTGCAAAAGCTACCAATAGGATGTAAATTGGTCTATAACATCAAGTATAATGTTGATGATTATATAGATAGATTTAAGGCTAGACTTGTGGATAAATGTTACACACAACATGAAGGTGTGGATTTTTATGATACTTTCTCTCATATTGCGAAAATGGTTACTGTTAGATGTTCTTTTTCTATGGTAGCTATGCATGATTGGCTTGTCCTTCAGGTGGATGTGTTTAATGAGGTTTTTATGGTACTACCTCAAGGGTTTGACAGTAAGGGAGAGATATCAAAGGTTTATAGATTAAAGAAGTCCTTATATGGTCTTAAGAAAGCATCTAGTCAATGGAACATAAAGTTCACTACTGCGTTGATCAAATCTGGCTTTCAACAGAGTAAACAAACTATTCCTTGTTCACTAAGAGAACTGGTCAATTTTTTTTTATGATACTCATAAATGTAGATCACATGTTGATTACTGGAAATAATAGAATGTTTACCAAGGACTCACAAAATACTTTGTAGTAGAACTTCAAAAACAATGATTTAGGTGACTTGAGATACTTCCTAGGGATAGAATTCTTGAGGTTTATCAAAGGGATACTCATGACACAGATAAAGTACATACTGGAGTTGATGGCAGTATGGGGTTTAGGTGGAGCAAAGCCTCTAGAGAAACATATGAAGCTCACTACCACTGATTCTGACAAGCACTTGCAGAAGTAAGATAATTATCCATAACCGGTGGACAAGAGTTCTTATCAAATATTAGTAGGAAAGTTGCTTTATCTAGCAATGACAAGAGCACACTTTGTGGCAGTTTATGCATGATCTAAAAAATTATCATCTAGAAGGAGCACTTCATGTAGTAAGGTATCTTAAAGAAATACCTAATTTAGGAATTTTACTAAGTAGTGACAATGATGATACACTTAAGCCTTTTGTGATTCTGACTGGCATCTTGTGCACTAACAAGAAAATCAGTGACAAGATATAGCATGAAGCAAGAAATTATGTCAAGAAGTATAGCTGAATTAGAATGCAACATAGGCAGAAATTACTTGGCTTGTAGGGTTGTTGGAAGAAATGAACAGCAAGGTGAAGATACCAGTATAGTTGTTTTATGACAATAAAGCTGCTATAGAAATTATGGGGAATCTCATATTTCATGAAACGACTAAGCACATAGAGATAGGTTGCCATTTATGATAAAAAAAAAGATATAAATAAGATTGATTAAAGCAATGCACATTCCTGGAACTGATCAAGAAGTTGACATCTTGACTAAGGGTTTAGGAGGTCAACAACATCATTTTATATTAGAAAACTTGAGGTTGATATATATTTTTTAACCGTCAACTTGAAGGAGAGTGTTGAGGGTAAAAAAGTGAATAAGAGTTAATAGGTAATAAACCAGCTGGCATAGGAAGTTAGAACTAACATAGGGAGTTAGTTAGTGTGGTAATTCACAATAGTTAGAAGATAGTTAGTTGAGCTAGATATTTTGTTAATAGAGTCGGTTAGTAAGATGTACATATATGAGAACATTGTATTCACAATTTTTGATAGTAATGATAATTGACCTTCTTCTCTCCAATTTTCATCTCCCTTCTTCTAATTAAGTCTACTTTTCATTACTTATGTTACGACCCAAAGTATACCCTAGGCTTAAAATGGTATATAGGATCCCGAGAGGCCCTACACAAGCCACTTATATGCATAAACAAGATAATAGAAAATCAAGGGATTTTAAAAGACAATTCATATCATGAAGAGTTTGTAAAAAATGAAGTGGAGGCCTACATAGTCTCAAACCCACTTATTTCATCAAGAGTGACCGGGACGTAACCTTGACATCACGTACAACATCTGAAGAGTAAAGACTTAATGCGATAAAATGTTCGGTCCCCGGAACATGAGAACTCACCACTACTAACTATAGCCAAAGTGACTTCTAGCCATGATAATGCCAGATCGGAGCGTCGAACCCTACATTTGTGAAATAATGTAGGCAAGTGATGAGTCCGAGATTTGGACTCATTTAGGGTTGTATTTATAATGATTCAATGTCATCAAATGATTATTTTGTGCCAACAACTGATGTAAAATCCTGATCTTTACATATATGGATTGAGGCACAAATCTAGGATGGAAATGAGCAATAAAGACAACTCGAGCGGAAAAGAGAAGGGAAAAACAAGAGTGTTGATCGCCAATGTCACTCGGCAATTTGACAAATTGCCACCCTACTGCCTAAAGTTACAGAACGCTGAGGCTGAATCAAAGGTAGCTTCAGCTAGCAGCAGTTCCACTCGGCGTGTCACTGATCACTTTGGTGATGGATGACCAGGTCGCCAAAAGTACTGATGGTGGTCCAGTTAAGTGCTGATAGGCGAGATGAAAGGAAAAAGGGCGCATCACAGAATCACTCGGCGATCCCAACCTAGCTCGCCTAAAATTACAGTGATTGAACGAAGAAGAGGTGAAAAATAAAGGTGAGAAGAAGGCAAATCGACGAGTCGCCAAATGGTCAACAAAGCCCAACTGACCTCATCGATTGGCCCTAAACAGCCACACATCATACTTGCATAAATTGATTTTTGCAAGAGAGAGAAGGCATTCAGAAACAAAAGAGTGACAGTAAAATACTACTATTGCGGTTTTCTAGTGATTTTAACAAGGCTTTTCTTTGAGATTTTGTAATAGAGAAGATTTTAGTTAACTTTAACTTTCAATTTTCATTATACCCAGCTATGGACAATGTGGCGGGTGTTGATTTTCATCTTTTCACCATGTTTGGCTAAAACCCTAACCTTGGGGGTTTGACAATGTGACCAATTGTTGCAATCTACTAAATGGGTGTTATCGATTAGCGATCGTTGGTGTTAATCTGAAGCGGGTCTAAATTATTATGGTGCTTTAACTTCATTATTGCATCCTTGGTGTGATAGATTTTAGAGTTTTTCTTGCTCAAAAGAGAAGTACAAAACCAACTTAGTATTTTGGCATCCTTAGTAGTGGGTCTTGATGGTTTCAGTTTGAGAAAGTGAAACCCAACCTTTGTATCTAGCTCGAAAGAGTGAATTTGATGAGGCTGGTTAGCCTATGGATGGTGTTGAGGTTCGAGAGAACTCGACAAAAATAAGGCAATTGTTTGACAAAAAATTGTTTTACCTATAGTCCATTCTACCCGTGATGAATTAGCATTATCGGTAATGGTATACACCCATTAAGTTGAATTCGGTAGTTGGTTAGTCAACCCCCAAGTGTTTTCCAGTTATCTGATTGTTTCTTGTTAATACTTTGAAGTGTGTTGGTGAGACATTCTAAAAATTTGTTATTAAACTCTTAAGTGTGTGTTGCTCAGTTACAAAGATCATCGTCAGACTTTCGTATTTGAATACAAAGAAAGCTACTCTCTGTGGGATCGACCCCAACTCAGTTGGTTGGGTTATATACAGACTCCCGAAAGTTGACACTTATAATTGGATGAATTTTCCTTGATACATTAATTAAAATGGCGACGCTACCGGGGAGTAATGTTATTTAGAGTTCTTTTATTGAAGATCTGACTTGTGAATTTGTTGGTTGTAGTTGAATCGCCTTAGACTGTATTGTGTATTGTTTGTTGGACTAAATAGAAGTACAAAAATGAGTGAAGAAGAAATGGATGGCAACCAAGCAGGTCATCGGGATGGTATCGATGATATCAATAGTGTTTACAATCCATCTCAACCAGGTGAAATGGGTGCAATTTGTCTACCAGAAACTGATGGTGATTCAATATTTGAGATCACTAGCATGACTCTTCATCTCCTCCAAATGAGGGGATTCTATGGAGGGCTAGAGCATGAAGACCCGCATGAGCATGTAAGAAATTTCAGAACGGTATGCTTCCCATTTTCATTCAAGAATGTGTCACAAGAGTCAATCCGACTTAGGTTATTTCCACTATCTTTGACGGGAGAAGCTAAGAGCTGGTTGGCCGAGTTACCAAACAATTCCATCACCTCATGGGAGGAGCTACTGATAGCATTGAATTCGAGATTCTTTCCTCCATCAAGGATGCTAAAATGTAGAGATGACATTCAAGATTTCAAGTGATTGGAGGGTGAGCCCATCCATGAAATGTCGGTGAGGTTTAAGAAACTCTTACTTAAATGCCCAACTCACGGGCTACCAAACAATTTGCTATTCCAATATTTTTACCGAAGTCTTGATTTGGTTAATAAGGGAGTGGATGATCAATTGGTACGAGGAGGAATATTGTTGCAATCATTTAAGGTATCTTAATTTCCTCTTGATGACATAACGAAAATAAATCAATCTTGGTACACTCAGGAGGATCAAGTCTCTCCTTTTTGTTTTAGAATGACACAAGAATAAACTGATAAGGAAAGAGAGAGGGATGCAAATATCAAGAAGATGTTTACCCAAATGGAGCTATTACAAGAGCATATAATAGAGAATGTTGGAAAGCCCAAGGGGACAAGTGGAGTGTATAGAGTTGAGGAGGGTTCTTCTTCGGGTTATTCAAAACCGGGGGAGAATCAAGGTTGGAACTCCAAGAGATACGATGAGGGTTTCCACCCATGCTATGTACAGCGAGGTGGGAATCAAGAATTGAACTATCACAAGGGGGAAGAGAAAAGATGATATTATCAAGATTGGGCTGAGCAAAGTGATTATTGGAAAAAGGAGGATGACCATGAAGAGGACCACATTCACTACTCGAGTGAGAGACCAAAATCGAAAGGGAGTGCAAGTAGTCCCTGGGTGAATGATTTGCTATCACGCATCCTTGATAAAGTTGAAGGTTCTTATGATTTGTTAAAAGGGATGAAAGTGGACTTTTCATCATTGAACAATAAAGTGAACTCTCACGCAAATGCAATCAAGATACTCGAAGGTCAGTTGAGTTTACTTTCAGCACAACTGAAACCAAAAATGACAATAGAAGATGATGATAGAGGGCTTGCTATGGTCACTCGTAGTGGAAAGGTAGCAATAGGCGATGTGACAGGAAATAAAGAAGCTCCATTGTATGAAGAAGACGAAGGTAGGGAGGAAGAAGAAACACCTATCCATCAAACCATTGCCGGAATCAAAAATGTGTGGAGAAACACAATTCAATCCCCAAAGTTATGCAAACTTTAACCAAAATATCACATATATTTCCCCAACGTCTCAAGAAGAAGAATGAGGATGAGAAATTCAAGAACCTTCTATAGATGTTCAAGACATTATCAATTAATCTCCCTCTAGTTGAAGCATTGTTGGAAATGTCGGGTTCTGCCATGTTTATGAAGGAGTTACTCACAAAGAAAAGGAGTTTGGATTTTAAGACAATCGAAGTTTCTCTTAGTTGTAGTGCAATCATGACTAAGGCGCTGATCAAAAAGAGAGAAGATCCCAGAGTGTTCACCATCACTTGCACCATTAGCATGCTCTAATTTTCTAAAGCCCTATGCGATTTGGGAGCAAGCATCAACCTAATGCCATATGTGATCTATAAACAACTTGGGTTGGATGAACCGAAAGCCACAACAATGAGACTCTTGATGGCAGACAGATCAATCAAACATCCTGTAAGGATACATTATGGCATCTTGCTAAAGGTTGACCAATTCATTTTCCCGGCTGATTTTGTCATTCTCAATTGTGAAATAGATGCTGAAATTCCCATAATCTTGGGAAGACCATTCTTGGCAACCGTAAGAGCGTTGGTGGATGTTGAAAGCGGAGAACTTAAGTTTAGGGTGAACGAAGATGAAGTAACCTTTAATATTTGCAAGTCAATGAAACACCCAAGTGATATTCACGTGGTCTCCACTAAAGATGTTATTGATGTGGCGGTGGCTAGTGTGAGCCATTTGATGTGTATGAGTGAACCACTTGAAGTCGTGCCTGCTAACTATGATGAATTCAAAATTCACGGCTATGAAGAGTTAGTAGCTGCTCTTTTAAGCTTTGGGGAGAGGGGGCTATTCAAAGACTCCATTGAAGTTGGACATCGATATAAAAATAGAGAAACTCCTCCCGCAAAGCCATCAACAGAAAAACCACCAAATCCGTAGTTGAAAGTACTTCCTTCCCATCTCCGATATGCTTTCTTGGGGAAAATAACACCTTACCGGTGATCATTGCAACTGACTTGCTTTAATGGTAGGTAAAATTGCTCCTTGAGGTGTCGAGAAGGCATATCAAAGCTATAGGTTGGACTATTTCCGACATAGTGGGCATCCCTCCTCGTATTTGCACTCACAAAATTTTGCTTGATTGTTAATGTAAACCAAGTGTTAAACATCAGCGGAGATTGAACCCACCTATGCAAGAGGTGGTGAAAAAAGAGATAATAAAGTGGTTGGACGTAGGTGTGATCTACCCTATTGCGGATAGCAAACGGATAAGTCTGGTACAATGTGTACCGAAAAAGTGAGGCATCACAGTAGTCCCAAATGAAAAAGGGGAGTTTATATCTATGAGACCTGTGATAGGTTGGAGAGCACGTATGGATTATTGAAAGTTAAATTCCTGGATTGAAAAAGATCACTTTCCCATGCCTTTCATGGATCAAATGCTTGATCGATTCTCAGAAATAGGTTGGTATTGCTTTTTGGATGGATATTCTGGTTACAAGCGAATCTCCATTGTTCCGGAAGACCATGAGAAAACCACCTTCACCTGCCCTTATGGGAACTTTTTCCTTTAAACGAATGTCGTTCGGGTTATGTAATGCTCCAGCAAGATTTCAACGTTGCATGTTATCTATTATTGCTGACATGGTAGAGGATTCAATGGAGGTATTTATGGATGACTTCTCGGTTGTGGGTGGCACGTTTGAAGCATGTTTAGCACACTTAGTACAAGTTCTCCAAAGATGTCTGGAAACAAATTTGGTCTTAAATTGGGAAAAATGTCATTTCATGGTGAAAGAAGGCATAGTTGTTGGTCACAAAGAGTCGCAAAAGGGGCTGGAGGTTGAGAAAGCAAAGATTGAAGTCATTGAGAAATTACCACCACCAATCTCGGTGAAGGGTGTTCATAGTTTCTTGGGACATGCCGGTTTTTACCGGAGGTTCATCAAAGACTTCTAAGAGATTGCACATCCTCTATGCAAACTCTTCGAGAAGGAGGTGAAATTCCACTTTGATGATGCTTGCATGGTGGCTTTCAAGTGTTTGAAATAAAAATTGGTCTCCACCCCAATCATCATTAGTCCCAATTGGTCAGAATCCTTCGAAGTAATGTGTGATTCAAGCGGTACGGCATTGGGGGTTGTATTGGGGAAAAAACGCAACAAATTATTTCACCACATTTACTATGCAAGCAAGACTCTAAACAGTGCTCAATGTAACTATGCAGTTACTGAACAAGAATAACTGCGGTAGTTTATGCGTTTGAGAAGTTTCGGCCATACTTGCTAGGTACTAAAGTAGTTGTTCACACTGATCATGGTGCACTGTGTTTTGTAATGGCAAAGAAGGATGCCAAGCCAAGATTGATAAGGTGGGTGCTACTATTGAAAGAATTCGACTTTGAGGTCGAAGATAGAAGAGGTTGAGAAAATCAGGTGGCTGACCACTTATCAAGATTGGAAGGCACGGAAAATGACGAGCTGGAGATTGACAAAAATGATTCCTTTCCAGATGAATGGGTATTCACGGTAACTCTCAAACAACCTCCTTGGTATGCTGATTTTGCCAACTATGTACTGTGGATTAATGCCGAACGAACTAAACTCCAACAAAAGAGGTTCTTGTTCGATGTTAAGAAGTACTTTTGGGATGAATCATATTTATTCAGAGAGTGTGCAAACCATATCATTAGGAGATGTCTTCCAGAAGAAGAAGCCGTAGAAATTCTCCATGCTAGTCATGCTTCACCGGTTGGGGGTCATCATGGTGGTGTGCGTACAACTGCTAAAGTTCTCCAAAGTGGCTACTACTGGCCGTCCCTCTACAAGGACTCATGAGTTTGTAAAGAAGTGCACTCAATGTCAAAAACAAGGAGGAGTGTCCCAAAGACATGAGTTACCTCTTATGCCCATTTTAGAAGTTGAGCTATTTGATGTTTGGGGAATAGATTTCATGGGCCCATTTGTGAGTTCGTTTGGTAATAAGTATATCTTGGTGGCCGTAGATTATGTTTATAAATTGGTGGAGGCTGTTGCACTTTCAAACGATGAAGGGAAAAGTGTTGTTCAATTCCTAAAATGCTACATCTTTGATAGATTTGGTACTCCTCGGGCTATTATTAGTGATGGGGGATCCTACTTTTGCAACAAGTGAGTCTGAAGTGAAACACTAAGTAGCAACTCCGTATCATTCGCAAACTAGCGGCCAAGTTGAAGTGTCAAACCGGGAGATCCAAAACATCTTGGCCAAGAAAGTGAATGCTAAAAGGACTGATTGGTCTCAAAAGCTTGATGACGTACTATGGGTGTATCGAATCGCATACAAAACACCAATCGGTATATATCCGTACCAGCTAGTTTTTGGTAAATCTTGCAATATACCAGTTGAATTGGAACACAAAGCATTATGACATTAAAACTCTAAATATCGACTGGACCAAGACTTCAAAAGAGAGAGTAGAGCAGTTATATGAGTTGGACGAATTCAGGTTCAAGGCTTACGAAAGATCAGCCCTTTACAAGGAAAAGATGAAGAAATGGCATGATTCTAATATCCTTAAGAAGGAGTTCAGAGTGGGAGATTGGGTGTGACTATACAACTCTCGACATAGACTTGTTCCGGGAAAGCTCAAGTCCAAATGGTCAGGGCCATTTAGAGTGACACGAGTGTTCACAAATGCTGCCATCGAAGTGAAAGGTCAAGAAGGACCTGCATTTTAGGTGAATCGGCAATGCTTGAAGTTATACTTTAGCGAGTGCCAAGAGATTTCCCTGATTGAGGTATGTACTTGGAAGATTCTTGAGAGCGTTTCCACGTCGTGCCACAACGTTAAATAAGACGCTTCTTGGGAGGCAAGTGTTTTAAATAATGTTTGTTGATTTTGCCGATGTAGGATATTGTGAGAGAAGAAGATGCTATAGGCGGATCACCGAAACCATTCAGTGAGCACAACATAGTCTGCCCTATGGACTTCAAAATGGGGTTGAGGTTCTGGAATATTCGGCGGGAGACCTTTATCACTCAGCGAATCACCAATGTGCTTAGGCGACCCAATTTTTCTCACCCTTTTACTTCAGCGCTGATAGCGCAACTCAATGATTATTTGTTGATGTACCAAGTCCATTATGCGAATCACCGACGTGTTCGGCGACCTCCTCCATCTCCATGAATTTGTCCCTTTTTTAGAGTGTCACCCACTGGAACTAAGGGTGATATTCAGATCATTGGGCACATCGCCGAAGCTTTCAGTGAATGGCTCATTTTCTCACCAACTGGGCGCTTAGTGATGATTCCTCGTCACCTTGCTCTACATGTTTACATACTAGAATTTTGTCTTTGTTTGTTAGTTTTTAGTTTTATTCTTGTTTTATTTGTGGGAGTGTCCGTTCTCTACTAACATTGGGGATAATGTTGAATGCTTTTGGTGGGGGTATGTACTTGGTCAGTGAATTCCTCTGTGTTCTTGGACACATTTTTGCCACTTCTTAATTGTGTTTGAATGTGGATGTTCTTTTGCAAATTTGAGTATCGGTCTTGATCAATACCGATGAATTGAATAGTGCTCATAATCGAACAAAAAATGAGTGTGCGTCTATGATGAGGCCAAATGAAGTTGCATAGAAAATATGTGAACCTTTTGCATCTTGTTTTGACTAGCCAGTTATCAAATTGAGTCTCTTGTGATGAACATTGCACACTAGCGAAAGTGTCGAGTCTTGTTTGACATTGGTGTCAATGCCTTGTGTGACAA
Organism: Solanum acaule; assembly: GCA_036250505.1. NCBI lineage: Eukaryota > Viridiplantae > Streptophyta > Magnoliopsida > Solanales > Solanaceae > Solanum > Solanum acaule. Next base: position 20,346 of record JAJOOR010012634.1, read on the forward strand.
ACTTACCATGAACCAAATGTGATGACACCTAGATTTTGCCCTGTTGGTCCGGTTGATTAAGTGATGCAAGCTCTTGAAATGATCTTAGGCAACAATTTTAAAGAGTGAAACAATTTGACATTATACCTCTTTTGTGGCCAACCTTGTGAGATGTGTGAACTTTGTTTGAGCACCTTTTGAGCCTTACCCTTTTCTTGAATGAAACTTGATGCAATTGTGACCTTTCTTTATCCCTTCACCTTTTATCCTCATAAGATGTGGTTTGTTTGAATAGCCAATATAGTCCAAAAGCCTAAGTTTGGGGTATGGTGAAAAGAGAAGGTAATTCAAGAAGTGCGAAGAAGTCCCCTTTACCCGTGGCTTTGAAAAAAATATAACCCCTCCATACAAAAAGAAGAGAAAAAGAAAACAAAAAGTTTGAAATAAAGTTGTGAAAGTGCAACAGAAATGGGGTGTTCGAAGTTCCATGAAAAATGAATAATGGGGTGAATTTTGAGCATAGATGAGAACGATGAAGAAAAAGAAAGGCAACGTTGTTCATACAACATTTCATGAGGATAGAAGCCACTGAGCCTAATTGACCATACCTTTACACTCTACCCCGTTACAAGCCTTGAAAAGACCTTTTTTATCTTGAGTGAGCGGAAACAAGTGTTGATTGCAAAATAAGGGTAAAACTATGGGTGGAGTCATGCATGTGTTCATCTTTGTGAGTGTGAGAGTTGTATGTTATTCCGGAACTATAAAATGTTGAACCATTGTGTGTGAATATGGCATCATTCTTTGTGTGAGAGAATTTGAGTACCTTTGTTGAGCTTGAACCTGCATTTGAATCAAGTATAGTGAACTTGAGAATCTTTTGTAATGGTGAGTCACAACTTCAATCTTTGAGTATACAATTGACCCTTGCATGAGTAAGTTGAGTCCTCTTGTGTGCATTCATGATTGAGTCTTGTGTAGCATTGTTTGAGACATCCTTTTAGAATTGATGAACTTGAGTTTTACTTGAGGATAAGCAAAAGTTTAATTTTGGGGTGTTAATGAGTACGAGATTTGGACTCATTTAGGGTTGTATTTATAATGATTCAGTGTCCTCAAATACTTTTTTTTGTGCCAACAACTGATGTTAAATCCTTGATCTTCAGATATATTTGATGAACAAAGTTAGGGTGGAAACAAGGAATAGAGACAACACGAGTGGAAAAGGGAAGGGAAAAACGAGCCTGGCAATCGCTAATGTCACTCGACGATTCACCAAATTGCCACCCTACCTCCTAATTTTACAGAACGCTGAGGCTGAATCAAAGGTAACTTTAGCGAGAAGCTGTTCCACTCGGCATGTCGCCGATCACTTCGGTGATGGATGACCAGGTCACCAAAAGTACTGATGGAAGTCCAGATAAGTGCTGATGGGCGAGATGAAAGTAAAAGGGGCGCATCGCGGAATCACTCGGCGATCCCAACCTAGCTCGCCTAAAATTACAATGATTGAACCAAGAAGAGGTAAAGAATGAAAGCGAGACAAAGGTAAATTGGCAAGTCGTCGTATGGTCAGCGAAGCCCTACTTACCTCGCCGATTGGCCCCAAACAGCCACACATCTCACTTGCATATTTTGATTTTTTCAAGAAAGAGAAGACAATCAGAAACGGGAGGAACAAAAGAGTGAGAGAAAGAACACTACTATTGTGGATTTCTAGTGATTTTATCTAGGCTCTTCTTTGAGATTTTGTAATACAGAAGATTTTAGTTAACTTTAAATTTCAATTTTAATTTTACCAAGCTATGGAAAACGTGGCAAGTGTTGATTTTCATCTTTTCACCATGATTGGCTAAAACCCTAACATTGGGGGTTTGACAATGTGATCAATTGTTGCATTCTACTAAATGGGTGTTATCCATTAGTGATTGTTGGTGTTAATCTAAAGCGGGTCTAAATTATTATGGTTGTTTAACTTCATTATTGCATCCTTGGTGTGATAGATTTTAGAGTTTTGTGTTTGCTCGAGAGAGAAGTACAAAACCAACGTAGTATTTTGGCATCCTTAGTAGTGGGTCTTGATGATTTCATCTTGAGAAAGTGAAACCCAAGACCCAACCTTTGTCTCTAGCTCAAATGAGTGGATTTGATGAGAACATGGGCTGGTTAGCTTATGGATGGTGTTGAGGTTCGAGAGAACTTGACAAAAATAAGGCAATTGTTCGATACAAAATTGTTTTACCTATAGTCCATTCTACCTACGACGAATTAGCATTCTTGTTAATAGTATACACCCATTAAGTTGAATTCGGCAGTTGGTTAGTCAACCCCCAAGTGTTTTATAGTTATCTGATTGTTTCTTGTTAATACTTTGAAGTGTGTTGGTAATGACATTTTGAAAATTTGATTATTACACTCTTAAGTGTGTGCTGCTCAGTTACAAAAATCATCGTCAGACTTTCGTGTTTGAATCCAAAGAAAGCTACTCTCTGTGGGATAGACCCCAACTCATTTGGTTGAGTTATATACTAACTAGCAATTGTTGACACTTAGAATTGGATGAAGTGACTTTGATACGCTAATCAACAAGAGTATGTGTTATTACAAAAATGTACTAAGTACGATAGAAATGCATAGAGTATTAAAATCATGCTAAAAAGGACCTTTCATGGCATGTAAATACCATAAGAAAGAGGTTAGGAAACATCATAATAATTATGGTCAAATTCAAGTAAAACTTATCTTCAACCACTTGTGAAATTCTTCTTGAAGTAATTTTAGTTCATCAGTATTATTGTGGTAAATTGGCCTTAACTGACATACAAACCATGTGAGCTATAACATGGAATCTAATGTCTAGCCCACACCTAAAAGAGGTGTTCTCACTTGCCAAAGTAAGAACCATGAACTTCTAGTTTAAGTGGATCCGCTAGCTAATATTTATCTAAGACAACCAGGGACATAGTTTATGGGACACATGTAATCGCCGTTTGTCCACTCGGTACTAAGCATAATTCGCATGGAATAGTCATCAATCATATTAATCCTATCTTTAAGGGCATGGGTAATCACCTCTTGCCTTTTCATTAGAGGACTTTGGTAATCACCTCTTGTCCTATATTTATAATACCTCCTAAAACTTGATTCTAAGTTAGTTGAGAAATCCTTTCAACTCATAAGAATCCTTATGTGAGAAGACCTTTAACATTCATGTATTGAGTAATTATGTGAGAAATCCTTTCACAACAATCAACAACAGCAACACTTAAGATTTACTCTCAAAACAATATATAGCATATATATAGCATATATCATCATTTTCATAAGAACATGCATATCTTCATAATTCCCTCTTTCACAATTCAAAACCGACTTTTAATCATCATAATCTTGAAAATAAGGGTTAAGCATGGGTTCATTGTGATTCATCATAATAACATAGGATTATCTCAATTTATGCATAATATATTATAAAACAATCAATTTTATCAATATTTAAAGGAACCCACGATATAGAAGAAAACCCTAACTTCAATTGGAGATTTCTAACTTAATAATTGGGGAATTTGGTAACTCTATGGAGGGAAGGGATACATTGATGAAGACTATCATACCTCAATTCCAAGATCTTACAATTAATGGTGAATTTGGACGCTTGACCTTGAAACCCTAGTATTCTTGTTCAAGCTTTTAGAGAGAGAAATACTTGGGGAAGAACTTTGATCTACTTTGGGAATTTGATAGAATGAATTCAAATGGGGAAATTTGGGGGGTAAAACGTTTATATAGGATTTCTAATAGAGGGTAAAACAAAATGGTATTGAATTAAAACAATTAGGAAAATACCCAAAAGCCCTTCTTAACTTAACTGTCATTCCCATCGTTGGTGGGGACCTATGGTTCGTGGGTCCACCTATGGACTATCTTGGTCGACCGTTGATGGGTTCAGAGACTTGTCTCTAGGCCTTCAAACGACGGGACCTATGTACGGTCTGTCGGTCAACCTACTGTTTGTACATTGCCCACGTAGGTCCAACTGAAATCTCTAAAAATCCCACCAAGTCTCGGACGCACCTACGGGACCTACCTACGACTCGTGCATTGGACAACAAACCGTCCTAGTGAACCGTATAAAATTACTGGAACTTGACATTTTTGAGAAAATTGAACTGGTCACCCACGGAGCTACCTACGGACCATGTGTCAATGCACGGGCCATTTGTGGCTCTATTGGTACTTGCACCAGATCCTGAAAAAAAATTGCAACTTCATATTTTTTGAATCTGAGATGTTACCATATCTCCCACTTGGGAACATTCATCCTCTAATGGGATTCAAGACATCCTATGGAGGGTAGGAACTTAAACCCTACAAGCCAACAAGAATGCAATCACATAAATGCACATATCCGTGGAGGAAACATCAACTGCAAGCTAAACCAGGCTCAAAACATCATTTCATAAGCTCTATATGCAACTCATGCAAAAATGAACATACCATGAAGAGATTAATCAAGGTAACTCGTTTTCTCAAAATTCAAGTTTTTCATGAATATGCATAATTAAGGAAATCATGGAAATATTAAAGACACATGACACCAAAAGAGTAAACCATGAGGAACCGAGTACCTCAACCTAGAGTAGGGATGGAGGGAGAGAGATGAGGATAATGGGACATCATATCGGCCTCGGCCTCCAAAGTAGTACTCTCAACAAATTCATTCCTCCAAAGAACCTTCACAGAAGCAATATCTTTATTTCTTAACTTTCAAACTTTTCGGTCTAAAATCTTCACCGAAACTTTTTTTATAATAAAGGCTATCCTTTAAGCCAATACTCTCCAATGGCACTATAGATGTCGGATCACCAACACATTTCTTCAACAAGGAGACATGAAAAACTTGATGCACCGATGCCAAGTCATTAAGAAATTCATGTTCATAAGCAACCTTTTAACCGCACCTCAAAATCTCATATGGGTCAACATAATGGGGACTAACCTTCCCTTTCATTCGAAATCTCATTTCACCTTTCATGGGTTATATTTTTCAAGTAGACCCAATCTTTTACATCAAACACAAGATCTCTTCTTCCGACATCTGCATAAGACTTTTGTCGACTTTGAGCCATTTTCAACCTTTCACTAATAAGCCAAACATTATCCATAGCCTCATGTACTAACTCGAAACCTATAAGGCGACTTAACCCACTTCAAATCAGCCTAAAGGAGATCTACACCTCCTACCATATAGATCCTCAAATGGAGTCGTACTAATACTTGAGTGATAGCTATTATTATACGCAAAGTCAATCAAAGTCATGTAATCATCCCAATTACCTTTGAAATAAATTACACATGCTCTAATCATATTTTCCAAGGTTTGGATAGTGTGCTCCACTTGCCCATTTGTTTGTGGCTGAAAGGCCGTGCTAAGCTTAACACAGGTACCTAGCCCATTTTTGAAAGACTTCAAAAATTGAGAAGTGAATTATGTACCATGATCGGAGATAATGGACAAGGGCACTCCATGCAACCTCACCATTTCCCTCAAGTACAACTTAGCATAGTCCTCTGCCGAATAAGAAAATTTGACGGGAATGAAATGAGCTGATTTCATCATTCGATCAACTTTAACCAAAATAAAATTATGTTATCGGCGGGTGCGTGGTAACCCAACAATGAAGTCCATATTAAAATCTTCTCACTTCCAAGTAGGAATACTAATATCTTGAGACAAACCTCCCAACTTCTGATGTTTAACTTTAACCTGTTGACAATTACGACACTTAGCCACAAATTTTGCAATATGCTTCTTCATTCATTTCCACTAATAGACATCCCACAAGTCACGGTACGTCTTAGTAGCTCCCAGGTGAACGAAATATCGGGAACTATGAGCTTCTAGTAAGATTTTCTCTCTCAAGTCATCTACATAGGGAACACACAAATGACCTTGATAATGAAGCACACAATCTCCCCCTTGGGAGAAAGACTCTACGGAATTTTTAAGAACTAGTTTCTTTAATTCCACTTATGTCGGGTCAAGACCTTGCTTTTCTTTCACATCCATCACAAAAGACAATTCTGAACTATTCTGGACCATAACACCACCTTTGGTGGAGTCTTCCAATCGAACACCGATTCAGGCCAATCTATGAACATCCCTAACCAACTCCTTATTGCTATCTTAAATATGAGCAACACTACCCATTGACAACCGACTAAGAGCATCCTCTACCACATTTGCTTTACTGGGGTGATAGATAACACTCATATCATAATCCTTTAGTAACTCAAGCCACCTCCTTCGGCAAAGATTTAGATCCTTTTGTTTAAAAAATATTGTAAAATTCTGTGGTCAGTAAAGACATAGACATGAACACCACATAAGTAATGCCTCCCAATTTTCAAAGCAAACACAATCGCCGCTAGTTCCAAATCATGGGTAGGATAGTTATTTTCATGCACCTAAAGTTTCCTTGAGACATAGGAAATGACTTTCTCATTGTGTACAAGGACACATCCTAACCCAATTCTTGAAACATTACAATAAACAATAAACCCATCAGTTCCTTCCGGTAAGGTCAACACCGGAGCGAAAATAAGTCTATCTTTCAATTCCTAAAAACTCTTTTCATAAGCTTCCGACCATAACAATTTGTCTTTCTTTTGGGTTAATGTCATCAATAAAGAGTCAATCAATGAAAACTCTACCACAAACCTTCTATAGTAACAAGCTAAACCCAAGAAACTTCTAATATCCGAAGGGGATAGAGGCATAGGCCAACTTTTGACCGCATCCTACTTCTTAGGATGTACCTCAATACCCTTTCAGGAAACAATGTACCCAAGAAAAGCCACAGACCATAACCAAAATTCACATTTACTAAAATTTTTAAAGAGTTGTTGCTCCTTGAGGACTTCCCACAAAATTCTCAAGTGATCGGTATGCTCTTCTTCACTCCTTAAGTAGATCAAGATGTCAACGGTAAATACAATCATAAACATATCTAGGAATTGTCTACACACCTTGTTCACAAATTCCATAAATGCGGCCGGGACATTAGTTAAGCCAAATGACTTCACAAAAAACACTAAATGACCATACCGAGTCCAATAAGCCATTTTTTAGAATATCATCTTCCTTCACCCTCAATTATTGAAAACCCGACCAGAGGTCAATCTTTGAGAAGTGACTTCTCTTTGTAGTTGATCGAACAAATCATCAATCCTTGGAAGAGGATACTTATTCTTAATGGTAACCTTTTTCGTAGTTAATACACATACAAAGTGAACCATAGTTTTTGAACAAATGAAATTGGAGCACCCCATAGAGAGATACTTAGTCAGATGAAACCCTTATCCAACAAATCGTTCAATTTCTCTTTCAATTCCTTAAGTTCTGCCAAAGCCTTTCTCTTGATCTCCAAAGGTCCTAGCCACGAGTATGGAATCCGATATCTCCAAAGCCTACACTTATACAAAATGTAGAAATATGGGTTAGCACAAAATGTACCAAGTATGGAAGCCATGCAACAAAATACTTAAAACATGCATAAAAGGGACATTTTGTTCAAAACCATGCTTCATGCCACTTTTGAACATTATCTTTGAAATAGTTGGAGAATGTAGCTAATAAGACAAGTCATGAACAATTCATCATAACATAAAGTATATCATCAATATTACAAGCATAGTCTTCAACACAACATAATGCATACTCCAACCTTTACAAGACATAGTTCACATACATAAGTACATAAACATATCATATTGACATAATAGGACTATCACATGAGCAACCTTAAGCTAAACATGTGCAATGCATAGATAGAACTCCATAATCCTATCTACACTAAGTATCACATTTAGGTCACCAACAACATACATATCTTACTTTACCATAGTCATAACCAACATACATAAGTAAGGAGTCATTCATGTTCATAACTTGTAACAAATGAAGACAAACCTTAACATTCATACATACCTTCATACATAATTCATAAATCATCATAACATCATAACATAAGAAAACCTACCCCACAACCGCTTTATAAGTCCACTTGTTCAATGTAAAAGTGAAGTCCCATACCCCCACTCACACTAACTAAAGCTCATTAAGGAATCATAAGCATAGTTCTTATTCATATTCATAATTCATATAAAGCAGACATTCAACTCATAATCATCATATCTTTTTAAAAAAAGACAAAACATGGCCACTCTCAAATCCTACTTGTGCAATGCATGAATGAAGTCCCATACCCCCATTCATACAAAGTAGAACCTCTTGAGGAAACATAGAACATGCCCATGTTCTTGTCATAATTCATATTCTTATCATTTAGGGAGATTTAGCCTTAACCAACATAGACCATGTAAGCTACATGGAATCCGGTGATCTACCCCCACACCGAAAACAGGGTGTCCTACTTGCCTAAGGTAGAACGTACATATTAGCTTTTAGGTGGATCCACTAAAAATATACGTATGTGGGCACATAGTTATGGGATATGGGGATTGCTACTAGATACCCAGACTTTCTAACGTAAAAGGTTTCCATCCCATGAGACAACATATTTTGGGAACCCGGACTAACTAGCGTAAAAGGAACCCATTGGGAAGCTGGACTTTCCAGCGTAAAAGCTTCCATCCCATTTTCATATCCGCTCGGTGCTAAGCATAATTCCCTTTAAAAGGCATATTAAGTCTTTTAATTAATTTCATGGTCATAAGAGAATGCACTAGTTACTCAAACCAACATTCATCATAATACCTCAAAGATTCATTAAGTGAGAATATCCTTTCACTTTAGAAACATCAAAAAGTGAGATAACCTTTCACATTATCATTCAGAGTGTTCATGAGAATGGCCTTTCATTCAACACAACAAGTTCATTATAAGCATACATACATAGTCATAACATATCATGCATAGCCATGTATAGGGGTATAGGAAATAATGATCGTACATCAATACCACAATATACACAATAACTAAACACCTCAACCTTTCAAGTGGATCAACATAATCATGTACATTTCAGGCATAATAGTATGTAAAGGTGCATATGAGAACTAACCTTAAGTAATTTTTCAAAGTTTTCAAGTTTATGAAAACCTAGGGTTTTACTCAATCTCATGGGTTCCTTCTTCAAATGATCTCAAATGATTATTAATGATGAATTATGATTGTATTAGTGTTTAATTGATGATTTATGTTGAAAATACTCTATGAACCCATGAATTCTCTCAATTCCTAAATTATGACTTTATGAAGTGGGTTTGTTTATTATGAAAGCATCTGAATAGAAATTGTCTAAATTGCTTTGGGTTATTGAATTGTATCATTATCCATGCCTTAATTATAGTGAATAGTTGGTGTGTTGGTGATTTGGGATTCATGGCCTCGAAGGCATAGTATGAGGAATTGAAGTATTATCATGATATGTTGTGTATGAATGTGAATCTAATGAAGTTAAGGTGATCATTTCTTGAAAGTATTTGTGTTATTATTGAAAGGCTATTTCTCAATTTGACACTCATGAATGATGATGATGGAATGTGAAGGATTTCCTTCTATGTATTGTATATCTTGAATTGGTACACTTAGGCATCCTTTTCTTGTATAAATGGAAGTAATGTGATTGTGATATCTTAAAGTGGTAGGCTTAGGAATCCTCCTCTTGTATAATGAATGTATCTTGACTTATGTCCTAAGGTTTCAAATCGTTAGACCTAATATTGGTAGCCTTTCATGACTGAATGAATGATGAAGTATTCTAGGCTAAACCTTGAAACAGTAGACCTAATGTTGGTGGCCCTTCATGAGGAGTCTAGGAACTGAAGTGATGTTAAACCTTGAAGTGGTAGACCTAATGGCGGTGGCCCTTTCTTGTGTGAAATGATGAACATTGAAGAGGTAGACCTAATGGTGGTGGCCCTTTCTAGGAAAGTCAATGAGTTATCCTTATAATGTATTGTATCTTGGGTCGGTATGCCTAATGCTGGTGGCCCTCTCAAGTGCAACAATGTAATGTAAATGAAACTACTCTATGGGAATGTGGGCAAAGCACCGAGTGGATATGGTAAGATGGAAACCCTCCCAATGTTAGGCTACGGTTTCAATGAACATCTTTCTTATCCCTTAACTATGTTCCCACATAGGTCTAGCTAGTGGATCCACCTAAGCTAATTTTAACGGTCTTACCTTAGGCAAGTAGACCATTTTTTTACGGTGTGGGTTATATGACACCAGATTCCATGTCAAGCTTACATGGTCTATGTCGCTTAAACGCTTATTCCCATCATGTGAGAGGTGCATTATGGTTTCTTGAGAAGTTCTGTGAAGTGTGGGAGGTAGTATGGGATGGCATACATACATTGCACGAGTAGGCTTTGAGAGGGTCATAGTGATTTCTCTAATGTCTTAATGACTAATGTATGAAAGTTCTCTTGATGAAGCTAACGAAAAATGTTGACTTAAATGCTTAATCTAATTGTGCATGCTATACTTGGACTGTTTTATGAGTTATTTTCCCTTGTCATGACTTATGAAATATTTATGTCTCTTTGTATGAGTATTGTTTAAATATGGTAAGGATGAATGGTAGGTTCACTTTTGGTGACCTTAATGTGGTACTTTAGTGTGGATGGTGGTATGGGACACTATCCATACATTGCACAAGGTATAGCATGAGGGTTACTTGAGGTGAAGGCCTAGTATGAAAGTAATGGTTTACTTGTTGATTATGTTCAAATGTGATGTTACGACTTGTATGATGATTATACTTGTATTTGATGTCTCTTATACTAATGTACATGATATTTCTAAAAAGTGGCATAATGCATGGTTTCCAACAAAAGTGTCTCTTTTAAAGCATGTTTTTGCATGGTCATCATACTTAGTACATTTTTGTGTGCTAACCCATATTTCTCTTACTTACTACAAGTGTAGGTTTCAGCAAGTGAGTTGCTTCTCTTTAGTTCAAGTGCTTGTATTGAGTTTCTCCAAGGCGATTGGTATGTCCTCATACATTCGAGGACACATGCTTTATTGAAGTTTCTTTTCTTTAATGTAATAGGCATTTCTAGTCTCTTCGATTGTAAAAGGCAGTGTCCCTACTTTAGTTTTCAAGACATTGTTTAGATGGCCATGTGAAACTATAGACTTCCGTTGTGTTTTTAAATGAAGTTTGATTGTTTGGATTTAAATAAGTTTTTAATTCCACACTATTTATATATATCGAATTTTATGAATGCTATGAGGCTTCTACGAGGATCTTCGGAGTCTTGTACGTCGTGTCGTACCTAGGGGGTAGCCCCGGGTCGTGACAAGGGCATACCCCAGCTAAATCTAGCAAAACTGAAACTAAGACTAAAATCTAAGGAAACATATATGTCGTCCTCGGTGAATGAGGACACACAACTTATGCTGCTGAGTTGAAGATCGGGAACCGATCTATACGTGATCTGGAAGTTGCGAACTTGAACCTACATCACGAGAAGATGTAGCACAGAGTATGCGTCCGTACATGAAAGGTACTGAGCCTACCGAATAGAATAAAGCTGAAAAATAAGCATAACTGAACCAAAGCATATATATGAGCAATGATAAAAGATAAGCATGATACTATACTGAGAATGCTGAACATGTACTAACTGGATGCAATGACCAGGTTTATAGCATGCTGAGATTGAAATCGGACTGTAACTAATAACATGGTCAATGTAATAGAATATAACTGTAAGGGAGCAACTAATAACCGACATAAAACAAAATGAGCTAAATGTGGAGTCCTATGTATATGACTGATGGAGAGGACCAAATATACCTTGCCAGAGGTATAGAGGCATGGCTGGCGTGATTACTAAAATGTAATGCCCACAGAGGGGACTTATAAACATACGGGGGCACGTAGTTTTGGGATTATTTGGGTATGATGAACTCTAGTCCACTCCGTATTAAGCTACTCCCAATTAGAATGTATATAAGCAATATTATGACTGAAATGTGAAGTAGTGGATAGCTCAATTACTGATATGCAAACTCTGAAAATTCCACAATTATAACTGATAATGTGACATTCGTAAACCGAAACATGTATATCTAAAATAATTGACCTAGCATGTGTAATTTATAAACTAAAAGAACTACATAGCTAGGGTTTTGAATATCATACAAGAAACTAAGCAATAACGTATCTGATTTGGATCATTCGAACAGCTAAAACCCAACAGTTTCTAACATTCCAGAAACCCTAGGTCTAGATGATATTAAGGGAATCAAGATTCTGACTTAAATCTAGGGACCTAATGGGTGAAAGGAACCCAGTAGCGAAATTCCACATACCTGGTGATTAAATTCACGGAGAAATCTTTTGATTTCAAGGCTGGAACTGATGAAAACTCGTTGTGTTCTTAAACTAGGGCTTCTCAACTTTCTCTTCTATTTTTCTCTAAGTTTGATGAATTTTTGGTGAATAATTGATTAGGTTAGGTTCTAATTTGTTTAGTACGGTACAACTGACCTAAACTATGTAGTTTAGGGGTTAAACAACGTAGTTTAGGGGTCCAATGCATGAGGAATAGACCACACAACCCCTGACTTAAAATCTATTGAAGCCACCGATTGGACTAATCGACGGTCCGTGGAGTGATCCACGATCCGTCCAGTCAGTCCATCGATCAACTTTAGAGGATGAGTTTTGTGGGTTTCTGAGGGTCTCGACGTATGGACTGATCAATGGTCCGTGGACTGATCCACCATCCGTCCTGTCAGTCCGTCAAAAGACTTCAGACGATGAGTTTTGGGGTCCTATGGGTCTCGACCTACAGACTGATCGGTGGTCTGTGGACTAATCCACGATCCATCCTATAAGTCCGTCGATCGACTTCAGAGGAAGGGTTTTGGGGGGTCCTGAGGGTCTCGTACTATGGACTGATCAATGGTATATGGATTGATCCACGATCCGTCCTGTCAGTCCATCGATCGACTTTAGAGACCAGGTTATGTGGCCTCGATCATTGACCTGGACCACGGTCAGTGGTCTAACCTATGGTTCGTGGGTCCGACTGTGGGTCATGCCTTAAAGGAAATTTTTGGGTTAATTCTAGGGAGGGCTGCAGGTGGCCATCATGGACCAGCAGGATAGATCGTTGGTCACCCTACGGTCCGTGGGTGGCAATCGTGGGTTGCACCTGCAACTTCTAGTAATCTGCTAGTTTGGTCTATTTTCAGATACGGGGTGTTACATTATCTCCCCCTAAGGAACATTAATCCTCGAATGAAGTCTAAACTAGTTGGATAAGGAGGCAAAGAGCTGCAACCCTGCCATTAATTTCTAGAAATTGATTTATGACTGAACTATGTTCCAAGACCATGCAAATACGCTGAAAATGCAAGTATAAACTTAATGAACATGATACTAAGACTGAATCTATACATGAATGACAGAAAAACTAAAGAGGAACTATTACCACAAGCTGGAATAGAATTAGAAGGAAAGAGATGAGGGTACTTGGCATTCATGGCTGCTTCTGCTTCCCAAGTAGCTCCCTCTACTGACTGACTACTCCACAAAACCTTAATTGAAGCGACTTCTTTGTTTCTCAACCTTTGAACCTGACGATCAAGGATTTCAACTAGTACCTTCTCATAAGTGAGACTCTCCTTCACAACCATACTTTCTGAAGGTACTATACATGTTGTATCACTCACACACTTCTTCAACAACGAAATGTGAAAAATCGGATGCACTGCTGCTAGTTCTGCTAGCAACTCTAACTCATGAGCCACTTTACCAACTCTTTTCAACATCTTGTAAGGGCCTACATATTTAGGACTGAGCTTCCCTTTCTCTTGGTGACACATTCAGGAAACCCAATCATCAACTTGGAACTCTAATTCCCTTCTCCTTACATATGCATAGGACTTCTTGCGACTCTGGGCTATCTTAAGTCTATCTCTAATGAGTTGCACTTTCTCCATAGAATCAATAATTGAATCTAGCCTTATCAAAGCTGCTTCACCTACTTTAATCCAACCACCTGGATATCTACATCTACGCCCATACAATGCCTCATAAGAGGCCTTCTAAATACTGGAATGGTAACTATTATTGTAGGCATACTCTATAAGAGGAAGGTGATCATCCAAACCACCCTTGAAATCGATCACAAAATATCTCAACATGTCCTCTAAGGTCTGACTGGTACGCTTTGCTTGACCATCCATCTATGGATGAGATGGTTTGCTAAGGTTTACCTGAGTACCAAAACCTTTCTGAAATGACTTCCGAAAGTAAGAGGTAAACAGTGGACCTCTATCTATGATTATAAACAAAGGAATCCCATGCAACCTGACTATCTCATTAATGCAAAGCTTGGTGTAGTCCTTCACCGAATTTGTAGTCTTAACAGCCAAAAAGGACGCAGACTTAGTAACTCTATCAACTATCACCCAAATGGAGTCATGTTGTTTGCGAGTACGAGGTAAACATGTAATGAAGTCCATGTTGACCGCTTCCCACTTCCAAGAAGGAATGTTGATCTCTTAAGTCATTCCTCCTGTCTTCTGATGTTCTATCTTCATTTGCTGGCAATTAGGGAACTTAGCCACAAAATCTGCTATATCCCTTTTCATACCATTCAACCAAAAGACTTCCAACAGATCACTATACATCTTAGTGGCGCCTGGAAGGATATAATATCTGGAATTATGGGCTTCTGCGAGAATCTGCTGTCTCAACTCACCAACCTTAGGAACACATAATCGACCCTGATAGCGAAGCACACCATCTCCCCCTTGGGAGAAAACCTCAACTCTCTGCTGATGCACTGCACCTTTTAGTTGAAGCAATATCAGATCACTCTCTTTCTTTACCTTAACCTCCGCTACCAATGAAGATTCTACCCATTTTGAATTGTTACACCTCCATCTGATATGCTCATAAGATAAACTCCTAAGTGAGCAAGTCTGTGAACATCCTTTGCTAGTTCCTTTCTTTCTTCCTCAATGTGTGCTACACTACCCATAAAGAGTCTACTAAGAGCATCTGCTACTACATTGGCCTTACAGGGATGGTAATGCACACTCATATCATAATCCTTGAGGAACTCAAGCCATCTCTTCTGGCAAAGATTCAACTCTTTATGGGTGAACACATACTAAAAGCTCTTATGGTCTATGAACACCATACAAGTATTGTCTCCAAATCGTAAGTGCAAAAACCACTATTACAAGTTCGAGGTCATGAGTTGGGTAGTTTTTCTTATACACCTTAAGCTATCTAGAAGCATATGCTATAACCTTACCTCGCTACATCAACACACAACCTAGGCCGACTCTAGTTGCATAACAATAGATAACATAACTGTTTGAACCACTTGGGAAAGTCAAAATAGGAGTTGTAGTCAACCTAGTTTTCAGTTCTGCGAAGCTTTTCTCACAATTATCTGACCGCTGAAATTTAACCTTTTTCTAGGTTAACTTAGTCAATGGAGAGGCTATGAATGAAAATCCTTCCACGAACCTTCCATAGTAACCTGCCAAACCCAAGAAACTTCTGATATTTGTAGGAGAGGTAGGTCTGGGCCATTGTTTCACTGCTTCTATTTTCTGGGAATCCACTCAGATCCCTTCACTAGATATAATATACCAATTGCAACCAAAACTCACATTTGCTGAACTTAGCGAATAACTGGCGATCTTGGAGAGTTTGCAGGACAACCCTAAAATGATTCACATATTCTTCCTCATTCTTAGAGTAAATAAGGATATCATCAATAAAGACGATAACGAACAAGTCCAAATACTTCTTGAAAACTCTGTTCGTCAAATCCATGAAAGTTGCAGGAGCATTAGTTAGTCCAAATGACATAACTACAAATTCATAATGACTATACCGAGTTCTTAAGATTGTTTTCAGAATGTCACTATCTCTGAGTCTGAGGGGATGATAACAACATCTGAGGTCTATCTTTGAGAAATGACTAGCACCTTGAAGTTGGTCAAACAAGTCATCAATCCTGGGGATATGATACTTGTGACCTTGTTCAACTGCATATAGCCAATACACATTCTAAGAGAACCATCTTTCTTTTTCACGAACAACACTGGTGCACCCTATGGGAAAATATTAGGTCTGATGAATCCCTTATCTAGAAGCTCTTTCAATTGCACTTTCAATTCCTTAAGCTCAACTGGAGCCATTCTGTAAGGAGGAATAGAAATAGGCTGGGTATCTGGAAGGAGATCAATTCTAAAGTTGATTTCCCTTTCGGGAGGAACTCCGGGAAGATCTTCTGGAAACACTTCTACGAACTCATTTACTAGTCGAACTGACTCAAGAGTTAGGGTTTTGGAGTTATAATCCTTAACCCGAACTAGATGATAGAGATAAACATTAGAGATCATCTTTCTGGCCTTAAGGTAAGAAATGAATCGAACCATAGGCGCTAAGCTACTACCCTTCCATTCTAAGATTGGTTCGTCTAGAAACTTAAAATGAACAATCCTAGTTCTACAATCGACTGAGGCATAGTTGGGATGTAACCAATCCATGCCTAGATTGATATCAAAATCAACAATTTCTAACTCTACAAGGTTTGTTGAGGTTACTTTTTAAGAGACTGTGATAGGGAAATTTATGTATACCCGTCTAACTATAATTGGGTCACCGACTAGAGTATAGACTGAGAAGGGTTCTGAGAGAGTTTCTGGACTAACATTGAAGTTGACCGCTATATAAGGAGATACAAAAGACAAAGTAGCCCCTGTTGTCTTTCCACTAAGTGACCATATGTGAGCCACATCCTTAAGCTAGTAGGATGCCAACTCAACACTACCATTACCAGTCACTTGCATCACTCAAAAGATTTTCTAAACCTCGTCAATGAAGTTCGGTGGGTCCTTCCCAAATTGCGACCCTAAAAACTCAAGAGGATTCATCCTTAAAAAATCTCGAACCCTAGCTTCTACTGATCCATTCAATTAGTAGGAACTGGAACCTGCTAATTGTTTTGGTTGGTAATACTCTGAGCCAAAATCTGAATCGCATTTCAAAACTCTGCGTTCGAAACCTCATGGTCTGGGACTAGAGGAACTGTGTTAGCATTGCTTGCATTAGCATTCCTTGCGTAAGCTATACCAGGTGGCATGATCTTAAGCAAATAACGATGGATTAGAACAAGGAAATTAGATCATACCTCACGTACGATAAGTATATCAAGAAAATGAAGTTTTCCTAAAACACTTCGTAGTCTCTCTTTCATTAGATGTGGTGCACTTCACACCCATGAAAAAGACTCTACTTAGTGCGATTTTTCAAACATACTATGACTCTTAAACCTAATGATCTGATACCTAGTTTGTCACGCCCCGTAGCTACCCCCAGTACACAGACATGGGACCTAGGATCATGAGTGACCCCAAGCTAACCCTGCTTGCATATAATAACCATACTAAAGTAAACTGAAGTAAAGAAAAATTGTGCGGAGGCTAAATCATTATGTAAGCTGAAATGATGGGGAAAACCCATAACTATCTAAAAATGTATATAAAAATTGAGAGCTTAACAAAAACTGAAAAGTCAAAGTCAAATGCTAAAGCTGAAACTAACAATGTCTAAAAATAGCCTCTAACTGACTAGAAGTGTTGGGACATTCCCCAACTAAATCTAGTAAAACTAAAACTAAGACTAAAAGTAGAGGAAACATGTTTGTCGTCCTCGGAAAATGAGGACTCATCACTGATTTTGCTGAGCTGTAGATTAGGAACCGATCTATGCGTGATCAGGAAGCTAAGAACCTAAACCTACATCACGAGAAAATGTACTATAGAGTATGTGTCAGTACTTGAAAGGTACTGAGCATGTATAATAGAATAAAGCTGAACAATAAACATAACTGAACCAAAGCATATATTTGAGCAATGATAACAGATAATCATGATATTATACTGAGAATACTGAACCTGAACTAACTAGGTGCAATGACCAAGTTTATAACATGCTGAGACTAAAATCTGACTATAACTGATAACATGGTCAATTCAATAGAATCTGACTCTAAGAGAGCTACTAATAACCAAAATAAAGCCACATGATCTAAATGTGGAGTCCGATGTATACGCTCCATTGAAAGGACCAAATATAACCTGCCAGAGGTATAGAGGCATGACTGGCGTGATCACTAAAATGTAATGCCCACAGATGGGACTTATAAACCTATATGGGCACGTAGTTCATGTTTAATTGATTCGTACGTAATCCGAGAGCTTCATACGTGGGATTTTTTTGGCAAAGGAAAGTCAAGAGAAAGGGTGGTAGCTATTCTAGCAGGGACTATTCGAGGACGCTGAACCCTAATCCACTCTGTATTAAGATACTCCCAATTAGAATGTGTATAGGCAATATTATGACTGAAATGTGAAGTACTAAATAGCTCAATTACTGGCATGCAAACTTTGAGAATGCAACAATTGTAACTGATAATGTGACATTCATAAATTGAAGCACGTATATCTAAAATAAATGACCTAGCATGTGTATTTCATGAACTTAAAGAACTACATAGCTAGGGTTCTTGAATATCATACAATAAACCAAACAATAATGTGATAATCTGATTTGGATAATTATAACAGCTAAAACCCAACAATTTCTAATATCCAAGAAGCCCTAAGTCTATAATCTAGGGACCTAATGGGTGAAAGGAACCCACTAGTGAAATCCCACATACCTGGTGATGAAATTCACAGAGAAATATTTCAATTTCGGGGATGGAACATATGAAAACTCGATACGTTCTTGAATGAGGGCTGCTCGAATTTCTCCTTTATTTTGCTCTATATTTGATGAATTTTTAGTGAATAATTGATTATGTTAGGTTCTAATTTGTAACTAGGCTAAAACTGTCAAAAAATACGTAGTTTAGGGTTAACCGACGTACTTTAGGGGTCCAACGCATGATGAAAAGACCAAACAACCAGACACAAAATCTGTTGGAGCCATCGATGGAACTTATCGATGGTCCGTGGACTGATCTACGATCTGTCGTGCCTGTCCATTGATCAACTTCAGAAGATGGGGTCTTGAGGGTCTCGACCTAGGGACTGGTCAATGGTCCATAGACTGATCCACGATCCATCCTGTCAGTCCGTTGATCAACTTCAGAGAATATATTCTAGGAGGTCCTAAGGGTCTTGACCTATGGACTGATCGACAGTCTGTAGACTAATCCATGATTTGTCATGGTTATCCATCGATTGACTTCAGTGGATGGGTTCTGGGGGTCCTGATGATTTCGACCTACAGATCGATCGACGGTCTGTAGGCTGATCAACGATTCGTCCTGTCAGTCCGTCGATCGTCTTTACAGACCAGGTTTTGAGGCCTCAATCCACAAACCCTGACCACTGTATGTGGTCTGACCTACGGTCCATGGGTCCAGTCGTGGGTCATGCCTCAGAGGAATTTTTTGGTCTGATTCTAGGGAGGGCTGCAGGTGGCCATCCACTGACCACTAGAACGGACAATGGGTCACCCTACAGTCTATGGGTGGCATCCGTGGGTTGCACCTACAACTTCTAGAAATCTGCTGGTTTTGTCTATTTTCCGATACGGGGTGTTACAGTCATACCGTTATTGCTGATGTGAACAAAAAAATAGGTGAGATCTCCTATGAAGCAGAGTCACTAGATGAATCTGCTTTTGTCATTGCAGCAAGGGAACTTGGTTTTGAGTTCTTTGAAAGAACACAAAGCACAATTACACTGCATTAATTGGATCACCAGAGTGGCAAGATAGTACTGCTTTATTTCATCTTTTTTGGTTATGTGGTTGTGAAGAATCCCTGGAAGAACTTCTTTATGTTGGTTTATATTTTCTCAGCGATTAAAAATTAGTTCGTGGTCTTCCCAAGATCCAACCAACAATAGTAGTTTTGTCCTCATATCTATTAAAAACATAATGCAAATATATAAGGTGACAATTTTTTCAGAAATAGACGACAAAAGGCCATTAGAGAAATGTTTTCAATTCTTTTTAAAAATGGAATATTTTTCTCTTCAATCTTGTTTGTCTGAAAAGATCTTTCTCGAGAAGTTGAAAAGTTTTTGACAAAAAAGTTCAACATCATTTGAAACCAAGCATCAAAAGTTTCTTCTTTAGATGAAAGATCACATGTTATAAGAGTAGAGAAGCTCTTGGTCCTGAGGAAAAAGAATCAGACTTGCACTATGTTGAAGACCGAATATAAATAAATGATAAGTTTCACCTTTCAAACAACTTGAGCTTCCTTGAGAGAAAAAAAAACAGCTTAAGTTTTTAAATTGGGTGATCACACAATTCAACTAGAATTATTGTGTAAATATCCAAACTGGGACGCTATTGTCGAGTTAGATGCTTTTACTTCAATAGTAAAGAAAGATTCACTGTTTTCATAAACCTGTTATGTTTAATCTACTTTGATACTCAGATCAAATGAGATATCAATAATATGTTGCAATTGTTACTATTCTACGTTTCTTCAGTTTCAAAAAATAATATGTTGTAATGATCCTTACAAATTATATCAGGGCATCCTCAATTCTTTACCTATCAATTAGTTATGTATTTATTTTTATCCTATTCCTTTATTCATTTGATTTCTTTCTGCATGACGTGGTTGTCATTTCAGATCATATCAACTCCTACATGTATTAGAGTTCAGTAGTCCACGGAAGAGAATGTTTGTACTTGTAAAAATGGTGAGAACCAGTTGTTGCTCCTTTGCAAAGGTGCAGACAGGTATATATATCCTTCCACTGCCCTTTGGTGTGTCTACTTTTTCTTATCAAATGATCAAATATATGGTTTAAATCCTCAAATTCTATTTAATTTAGATGGATATCTTTTTGCTCGTAATATTTCCTTTTGTTAATGTGATGTTCGTAGGGCTTTCAAAAGATGGGCGGGGTCTTTGAGGGTATAAGAAGGGAGGTTCATGATGTAGTGCTTCACTTTTACTTGGAGTAGAGTAGAGAGGAAAAAATTATGCTGGTAGTGAAGGGGCCATATAACCAGATTCAACATTTGGATATGAAAGGAAGTCGAGTGAGATTCTGTTTCAGTGAATATATTTCCAAATTTGCATCTCAGTGCTCCTAAACATGGAAGCCTTTCCACCAACACTTGAGGTCACTGATAACGACCAATCAAGAAAAATTTATTGATGGGATTCCCTTCCTTCAGGATAGTGAATTGAGACTTGTTAATCTAGGATTTGAGTTCTCATAATGTTGCTCGTTTGTGGCCAGCCCACTAAATCACCTAAAGTACCTTGCAGTTTGCGCCGGAATCACATATGCCCTATATAGACACTTTAATTGTGAAGAATAATTTTAATGTAGTAATGTTACCAGCATCTATTTGGGAAATGGAAAAATTAAGGCATGTTGAGATTGCTAAAGGTCTTTTTGATAAGCAGGGGAGATCTCTGAAGAATTCTCAAAATTGGAAAATTTTAGGATATTAAGGAATGTTAGATTCTTAATTGACGAAATGGATAGGGTGGATGTGTTATTAAGGAGTTATCCTAATCTTCAACAACTTCACATCGGCTTTTGGGGTGATGATGATTCTCTATAGCCTTTTTGTCTCAAATTGGAGAATCTTACCCAACTTCAAATACTTCGTTTTTCGTTTTAATGGTCCCAAATTGTATCCGGGTTACAATTGCCTTAAAATTTAAGGAAGTTCGTACTATTCAGAATGTACATAAAAAGCATGATTTCATTCATTGAAGGACTACCAAGTTTGGAGTATCTCCAATTAAAAGATCAGTAACTTATAGAAAATGTACAACATTTTTCTCAATCAGAATAGTGGTGCCTTGGAGATATCTTGTTCCATAAACTTAAGTTCAAATAATTGGTGATCTTACATATCACAAGGTGGGATGTCTCAAAGGAATCCCTTCCCGTTCTTTAAACACTTGTTATAAAAGGGTTTTACAGTCACAAGCAGATCCCCCTTAGCTTTCCAGATATTACAACACTAAAACATATTTAATTGATTTGGTGCAAGAATGAATATGTGGAGACTTTAATTGCGAGAATTAAGGAATAAATCGAAGAGAATGAAGGAAACGAGCGTATAAATATCATCACTATATAAGTATGTACAGAAAAACTCCTATGTGTTGTTTTTGAGTATGTATATGCATCTAATGTGCAAACAATATGTTCAATACAGGACTAGGGGGAAAGGAATATAAGGTGGTTGTGAATATTACTTTTATTCAATGCTTGTTTTTCCTTAACTGCTCAAACTAATGAAGATTTCTTTAAATTTGACAACTGCAACAAAATCACAGATAGTCTATTGTGCATCTAGCTGAAACACCCATGCATCCTCCTATATTGTTAGACTACTACCAATTGATAAGTTTGTTTATGATTTCTTCTATATCATTGTTTTCTTTTTGGTTTTTAAAATTTTTGATTGTTTTCCCCATTAAATTTCTATAATTCATTCATGTTACACCTTATATGCAGCACTTGCAAAATTCAACCAAGGATATATGTACACAGGTTATTTTCCGGTTGAATACAACAATCATCATTCAATAATTTACAAATTTAGTAGTAGAGTAGTAAGGTGAATTGAAAGATGAGTCTTCCTGTATGGAAGCTGATTTGCATATAGATTCAAATATTTTGGTAGCTTAATACAAAATAATCATATGTATGAATGAATGTATAAAAGTCATCAATGTGGTTTGGACTAATCAAATATGTTCGCCTTCCTCGTTGGAATTCACATAGTGCAATTTTGAAGATATATGACATGGGTGAAACTATATTTTTGATGAGTTTGAGCATTATAGGATGCAAGCTAGATGTCACCTGTCAAACCCCTAGTCAACTTTCCAAGATGACAACGGCGGATTCTCTGACAACATGTACACTTGTCTCTTACCTTTGACAATTTCAACAGAGGCATTTGTAGTGTCTTTTATAGGCACGAATCATCTGGTACAGTTTCAATTTCATTTTAGGATTCAACCATGGGGTACTTATATTTTTAAAATTGATCATTAACATGAGAGGATTAGCATTGGCATATGTACTACCAACACATCAGTCACGAGTGGTGATCATGATTTTGTGGCCTTTGCTGTTTCTCGGGAAAATATTCATGACGAAATTAATCCACAACGTCTATCGCCCACACATCATCCAACATGATATGACATTTGCCTCCTTAATTTGTCAATGAATTCACATATTATCACTACCAATTCCTCTTCACATCCCTCTCTTGATATTTTTTAGTTAGTTTCTTGAACACTTGCAAAATACTAAGAAAGACCCCAAATATCAGGAAATACTCAAAGAAAACCTCAGGGTCATTAGGCATTTTAATTGCCAGCATGGACTTTCCAAGTCCACAACAGGCAGAAGTACAAGCAAGAAGGGTTTAACGTTATCTATGGTGAGGTAAATCATTAGGTCCTACAGAAATATTTTTATTTCACTACTGCCCCACGTATTGCTCTTTTCTTCTTTCATGTTTCTTTCTTCTTTCATCTACTTGACAATAGGAAACTAGATTGTTTCATGACCCAAATTTGAAGCTTACAAAAAAGTTAACAGATGTTCACACTGGTCCTTTGCACTGCTAATTAGATGTGTTTTTGACCATTAACTTCAAATAAATTGTTCCCTAATTAGTCTTAGCAATGGCATCTTCGTACTCTTTACTAGATTGACATGTGTATCAAAATTATTTAAACATCTTTCTATATCCTAATATAATTTAATCAGACATCCGTTGGGCCCACATAGAAGACTTGGGGTCAAAACGAAAAGTGTATGTATTGTAAAGTTGATAAGAGTGTTCTCACCTTTTCCTTTGGTGCTCTCTGATTTGCACAGCTCATAATTAAAGATTATGTTCATTTGAAAGTTTTTAATAACCATTATTTTATTTATAAAAGGAACATGAAGAAGATATGTGATTCATTAATGCAGTGCTTTACGATATTTTGATATCTTGTTTATGAATGATGGTTTGCTTATTTGTTAAGATTGCATAAGAATTGGTAAAATTTGTTGGTTATCTTTAACTTGTGGGCTTTTTTCATGCTTATGAGGACAAAAAACTAAGAATTGCATATCCAATCAAAATTTCAACTTCATATCAATATGATTTCATATCTCCTTTTCAAACAATCCCTAAGTTTGTAAAATTTTATTTTTTATTATACTTGTTATATGATTCAAATCTTTCATGGTGAAATATCAGTAGAATGGATCGAGTTCTATAAATTACATGAATAGTTAGGTTGAACAAAAAACTCATTGTTTAATGGTTGTTGACCTATTGAAAAAATAGTTGAATAAGGTCATTTTTGTATTATTTTATTATTATTGCCATTATTGTATTTGAGAGGTCACTGTTTTTTTTAATTTCACTCAACAGGTTATCCAAGTTAAAGCTAATACATCAGACCACTTTTTAATAACGTCATAAAAAATAGAAAAACACATTTAACTCAACCCATTTTAACCTTAATGTTTGATCAATACCTCAACCATAAAAATCCCCTTTTATAGCAAATCGTAAATAATTTAGAGGGATTTTAGTGTATTTTCCAAAATAAAAAAAAGTAATATAGTTGTATTATTGACCACTTTACAGATACCATCTAAAGCAACTTTCTACTACAATTCATCTCTTCCTTCTTCCTTCTGACTTTCATCCATTTCATTTCAAAACTTTTCCTAATTTTATCTGTTACGTGATCTTGGTAATATATCTTTATTGAAATTTTGATCGGAGAATTATTTCTATCTTTTTTACCCCATAATGTTTGTTTTTCACTTGATGAAACATGCTTTCAATATTAATTATAATCTCTTTTTCTCCTTTTTATGATGACATAATACATAAATATACACTTTAATTTGGCCCAATTTTTCATTTCAGCATCTTCCAATTTTGAGTGTACACAAGCAAATACTTAAAATTGTATAAAGTTGGACAAATAGACACACACGTCTTATGTGATATCATTCATCACAATTTGTGTCCTACATGGTATCTATGTGTATTATGTCACATAAGACTCATGTGTCTACTTGTACAACTTTCTAGCAAGAAAAACATTTACTCTTTCCCGGTTTGGACAAGCCTTAGCCAGATGAGGACCACCACAAGTCCAACAAACCTTTGAATTGCCATCCTTGTTCCTTGGCATATCTTTATTTTGTTCTTTCATTGGTGCCTTCTCCTTGTAATTAGCATTGTCCTTACAATTCTCCCTTGTCTAGTCCCCTTTATTCTAACCCTTTTTCATATATTTCAAAGTAGAAGGAACATCAGTAGTAGGTTGAATCGAACGGAAATCAACCAACGAATCAGCATCAACAATTACCCCTGGTAGATCTTTAACATTCTACCTCTGATGTTCATTTTGATCCCAGCCTTGCATACCTAAAATGAAGTTATGTAATTTATCCTCATTAGACATATTTTGGATGTCTAACATCACATAGGTAAATTCCTTTATATAATCCCGTACTGAACCATTCTGCCTTAGCCTCTTCAACTTGTCCCTTGCAAGCCATGATGTGCTGCTAGGGAGAAATTGATCAAGCATTTCTTTCTTTAATTTGGTCAAATTATCAATTCTTGGTCGACAACACTCTCATCATCCGCATTCCGAGTCTTCCCCCAAAGTTTAGCATCACCAGTCAAATACATGGTATTGGTATTCAACTTGTCTATTTCAGGCACCTTTGCAACAGTGAACTATTGTTCCATGTCCCAAATGAAATTCTCCAATTCCTTAGCACTTCTTACGCCACCAAAGGCTTTATGTTCCGGATGTCTTACCTTAGAAGATTCTCCACGAGTTGATCCAAACGTAGGAACAACCCGACACAACACAACAATTCTGCACACAGATCTTCATTTTCCTTCGACAGTCCATCTATTTGTAGTGTCGCTACCTCACAAACATTAAAAGTCTCAACCACGTGTTCGTCTATATCAACACGATACAGACCGATATCACTCCGAAACTTTTCAAATTCTTGTCTCAGACCAATAATCTTCGTTAGAAGATCCACCAACGTTCAATCATCCAGTGTTCGTCTGTGATCCCAATGAAGGCCTCTATTCTGGTAACAGTTCCTGAATTTCAATGTTTGTCACCATCGTTCCACCATGCTCTGATACCAATGGATAAAGGGGTGATTTTTTTCGCTAACACCTCTTATAGGCAGTATAGAAATCTTGCAAACTTTAGCCTTAACCCTCTCACATTTTTGACTAAGTTTGAAAGACTTAACTTAATTTTAAGCAGCATTTCGAAGTAACAAACACACAACAACATACGAGAACACTTCTCAACCTTTATTAATATCAAATCAATCAAAGAAATGGCTTCATGAATTTTTTTCAAGGACAGAACATTCCTCTTGTGCCTTAGAACGAATTTCCACCATATAAAATTTTTGCACAAGGCAGTTAGGGAAATTAAAAAATTCGGTTGCATCCGCCATGTGTCTAACACTTGTCCTAACCAGATTTAAACTAAGTCTAACAACTATATTCTAAGAGATAGAATATAATTTGAATTTAAATACATCAAGACCATGTGCCTAGTACATGTCTATTCTATGCCTTAGCCGAATTAACATCAATTCCAACACTTAGAATATTTCACCCTATTTCGAACACTTGGAATATTTCAACCTGTTTTTAACACTTGGTTTTTTTCCAGCAAATATGTCAACTCGTGCCAACACTTGTTAATCCTTTTGTCTTGCCATCGTCAAGTCCCACAGCCTTGCCTTGTCAAGCAACCATACTTCCTTGCCTTGCCGACGACACTGCCCACACGTATGCCCTGAGGTGTCATTCTCCTGTCTTTGCCTTGCACATCAAAGTGGTGTTGCCAACACCCAAGAACCTTGAACTTTTTGCTACCCACTAACACTTATCCCCACAACTTCACTGTTTTTCGCACATACATGCCAAGACCAATGCTCAAATCCTTGCCATGCTTGCACGGCGTTTGCTTAGTTACACTACAGGTCTAACAAACAATTGATAAAAGGGTAATTTTTTTTCGCTAACACCTCTTATAGGGAATCTACAACTCTTGAAAACTTCAACCTTAACCCTCTCACGTTTTTTACTGAAAGAGTTAACTTAATTTTAAGCTGCGTTTCAAAGTAACAAACACAAAACAACATACGGGAACACTTCCCAATCTTTATTAATATCAAATCAATCAAAGGAAAGGATTCACGAATTTGTTCCAAGGCCAGAACATCCCTCTTGTTCCTTAGAACAGACTTCCAACTTATAAAATTTATGCACAAGGCAATCAAGGCAATCACAAAATTCGATTACATCTGCCTTGTGTCTAACACTTGTCCTGACAAGATTTAAACGAACTCTAACAGCTATTTTCTAAGAGATAGAATATAATTTGAATTTAAATACATCAAGACGATGTTCCTAGCACATGTCTATTCTATGTCTTAGCCGAATTTACATCAATTCCAAAACTTAGAATATTTCACTCTTTTTCCAACACTTAGAATATTTCAGTTTGTTTTTTACGCTTAGTTTTATTTTAGCAAATTTTTCAACACGTGCCAACACTTTTAAATGCTTTTGTCGTGCCATTGTCAAGTCCCACTGCCTTTCCTTGTCAAGCCAACACACTTCCTTCCCTTGTCAACGACAGTGCCCACATTTATTCACTGAGGTGCCATATGCTTGTCGTTTCCTTGCACATCCAAGTTGTCTTGCCAACACCCAAGAACCTTGAACTCTTTGTTGCCCACTAACACTTAGCCACACAACTGCACTATTTTTCCCACATACATGCCAAGACCAATGCCTAACTACTTGCCATGCTCGCACAACGTTTGCTTAGTTAGACTATGGGTCTAACAGACAATTGATAAAGGGGTGATTTTTTTTGCTAAGACCTCTTATACGCAGTCTATAGCTCTTAGAAACATCAGCCTTAACCCTCTCATATTTTTTACTAAGTCTGAAAGACTTAACTTAATTTTAAGACGCGTTTCAAACTAACAAACACACACTAGCATACGGGAACACTTCCCCACCTTTATTAATATCAAATCAATCAAAGGAAAAGCTTCATGAATTTGTTCTAAGGCCAGAACATTCCTTTTGTGCCATAGAATAAATTTCCACCTTATAAGATTTCTGCACAAGGCAGTTAGGGCACTTACAAAAGTCAATTACATCTGCCATGTGACTAACACTTGTCCTGGCCAGATTTACACTAAGTCTAACAGCTATATTTTAAGAGATAGAATATAATTCTAATTTAAATACATCAAGACCATGTGTCGAGGATATGTCTATTCTATGCCTTAGTCGAATCTACATCAATTCCAACACTTAGAATACTTCAACCTATTTCCAACATTTAAAATATTTCAGCATGTTTCTGACACTTAGTTTTGTTTCAGCAAATCTGTCAACTCGTGCCAACACTTGTAAATGCCTTTGTTTTGACATTGTCAAGACCCACATCCTTTCCTTGTCAAGCCAACACAATGTCTTGCCTTGCCGACGACACTGTCCATATGTGTGCCCTAAGGTGCCATACACCTATCATTGCCTTGCACGTCCAAGTTTCCTTGCCAACACCCAAGCACCTTGAAATCTTTGCTTCCCACTAACACTTAGCCCCTCAACTGCACTATTTTGCCCACATACATTCCAAGACTAATGCCCAAATCCTTGCCATGCTCGCACGACATTTGCTTAGTTAGACTACGGGTCTAATAGAGCACCTGCACCACTTGAACTCGATGTCCTCATCGAGACTATTTTGATATAGTCATCGATTTGATCATTAAACTGCCATAAGTCCTTAGCTTTCTCCCATACTACATCATTTGCACTCTTGCCTTTCCAATATTTCAAGAACTTAGTCTTCGTGTTCTACTTCCTTGTGCCCACGACCCGGTGATCAAGGATCCTTTCGATCTCAGCATTAAACTACATAAGTATAGATGAAGGAGACCTCTTCGACCTGCGCCTGCCCGGATCATCTTCATCTGCATCTGCAAAGTAAGGTATTAAGAAACTCACATGGCAAGTAGGATGAATCTTCAACCTTTCTGGTAGCTTCAGTCTATAAGCAACTTCAACAACTTTTTGAACCATTTCAAATGGGTCGTCATATTTAGGAATCAAACCCGGATGTCTAGTCTTACTTACAATCTTTTTCCAGATTTGAGGAGTAAGTTTCAGCAACACTTGGTCACCAATATTGAACTCTAATGAGCGACGATGTTGATCAACATATTTCTTCATACGCCACTAAGCATTACGCAAACTTTCTTGAGCATCAGAAATTATTTCAAGTTTTTCCCATGTATGATTTCAAATTCACCTAGCGACATAACCATCAAATTATGTTTTCCCACCCAATTTCCAGTCAACATAGGCACCCTATAAGCCATGCCCACAATCAATTGTGACTTACAATTGACTGTCTTAATGTAGGAAGTACTTTTAGTAAACTTAAGCACCAATTTCGCAGCAATCTTAACATCCACAAATGTATGAGTAACCCCTGTATCAGTCATAGCCATCAAATATTATTCCTTAACATTCATTTTTGTGTTAAACAGTGATGCATGCGGAGTCGAAGCATTGGATGCCCCTTCAACATTATTAACCAACATAATCTAGTTGAAAGACAAACCCAACGGATTCATTATGGCAGTAACAACTTCTTCCTCCTCCTCACATTGATTAAACTTTTCCACAAACAAAGCAATCACTCTTTCCTGGTTTAGACAAGCCTTAGCCAGGTGAGGACCACCACAAGTCCAACAGTCCTTTGAATTGACATCCTTGTTCCTTTGCCTGTCTTTATTTCCTTCTTTCCTTTGTGTCTTCCCCTTGTTATTACCATTGTCTTTACGATTCTCCCTTTTTCCAGTCTCCTTCTTCTCTCCCTTTTTCTTAGATTTAGAAGTAGAAGGAACATCAGTAGTAGGTCGAGTTGGCCGAAAATCTACAAATAATCAGCAACAACAATTGCCCCTGGCAGATTTTTACATTCTGCCAGCCAAAGTTCATTTTTAGCCTAGCCTTGCATACCTGAAATGAAGTTACATAATTTATCTTTATCAGACATATTTAAAATTTCTAGCATCACATAGGTAAATTCCTTCATATAATCCCGCATTGAACTGTTCTGCCTTAGTTTCTTCAACTTGTCCCTTGCAAGCCATGATGCATTACTAGGGAGAAATTGATCACACATTTCTTTCTGTAATTTAGTCTAATTATCAATTATGGGTCGACCAGTACTCTCATCATCCGCACTCTGAGTCCTTCACCAAAGGTTAGCATCACTAGTCAAATACATGGTAGTGATATTCAACTTGTCCATTTTAGGCACCCTTGCAGCAGTGAAATATTGTTCCATGTTCCAGATGAAATTCTCAAATTCCTTAGGTTCCAAAAATACTTACCTTAAAAGATTCTCCACAAGTTGATCCCAACGTAGCAACAGCCCGATACAACACAATTCTTTTTGCATGAAGATCTTCATTTTCCTTCTGTGGTCCATCTATTTGTAGTGTCGTTGCCTCACTAAAATTAAATGTCTCAGCCATGTGTTCGTCTATATCAGCAAGATACAGACAGATCTTACTACAAAAAAAGTCAAATACCTGTCTCAGACCAATAATCTGTGTTAGATATTTCGAAACTTGAGACTAATTTTCTTGATAGCATCAGGTTATGTGCTTTGAATGAATCGTTATATGTAAAATGGATGGGTCAAGTTCAAGATGGGACTATGACGAGGTACTGGATCATGTACGATATACTTCATTTTAAAGGGGGGAGGATTGTTGTACCAAATGGTGGTGGACTGCACAAAGACTTAATGAAGGAAGAGCATGAGACTACTTGGGTTGGTCATCTGGGTGTTGAAAGGATGTTAGCTTTGTTGTCTCATGTTTATTTCTGGCGAAAGATGGAAGATGATATAGAGGCGTACGTGAAGAATTATCGTAGTTGTCAAGTAGACAAGACTGAACGTAATAAGGAAGTTGGTTTGTTGCAGCCCTTGCCTATTTCTGAAATGCCTTAGTTGTCGGTAAGCATGGATTTCATTTTTGGTTTTCCTAAGGTAGATGGCATAACATCTATTATGGTTGTGGTGGACAGATTTTCAACATATTCCATTTTTACTGTTGCATCTAACTTATGTTCATCTGAGACTGCTGCTAAATTATTCTATAAGTACATGTTAAATACTTTGGTGTTCCATCTGATATTGTGAGTGATAGGGATACGCGGTTCACGGGCAAGTTTTGGACAACTTTGTTCAATATCATGCGAACTTATCTGAATTTCTCTACTGCAAACCGCCCACAAACAGATGGACAAACATAATGGATTAATCATTTGCTAGAAGAATATTTGAGGCACTATGTCACTGCAAGTCAGCGGAATTGGATTGCTTTGCTTGACATTGCGCAGTTTTGCTATAATCTACATAAGTCGTCAGCAACAGAGATGAGTCCTTTCCAAAATAATTTAGATAGGCAGCCGATTACACCATTAGATGTTGTTAAGACCAATAATCAGGGGAAGTGTCCAGCAGAATACAGGGTTGCAAGGGACAGACTTGAAAGGATATTTTAAGCTCAAGACAGTTTGCGGAAGGCTTAGCGGCACATGAAGAAATATGTTGATTAACATTGTCACTCATTAGAGTTCAATGTGGGTGACCAAGTGTTGCTGAAACTTACACCTCAATTATGGAAACAGATTGTAAGTAAGACTAGACATTAGGGTTTGAGTCCTAAATACGACGGCCCATTTGAAGTAGTTCTATAATTAGGTGAAGTTGCTTATAGATTGAAGTTTCTAGAAAGGTTGAAGACTTTTCATGTGATTTTCTTAAAAATCTTACTTTACAGATGCATATGATTCGGGAAGGAACATGTCGAAGAGGGCTCCTACATCTATACCTACGCAGTTTGATCCGGAGATTGAAAGGATCCTTGATCACTAGGTTGAAGGTACAAGTAAAGAGAACACAAAGACTATGTTCTTGATAAATTGGAAAGGCAAGAATGTTGTTGTTGTAGTATGGGAGAGAACTAAGGACTTATGGTAGTTTGATGACCAAATCAATGACTATCTCAAAACACTTTCAATGAGGACATCGAGTTCATGTGGTGCAGGTGGTCTGTTAGACCCGTAGTCTAGCTAAGCAAACTTCGTGCGAGCATAGCAAGGATTTGAGCATTGGTCTTGGCATATATCTGGGCAAGAAAGTGCAGTTGTGCGGCTAAGTGTTACTGGTTAGCAAAGAGTTCAAGGTGTTTGGGTGTTCACAAGGCAACTTGGACATGTAAGGCAAAGAAAGGCGTGTGGCACCTCAGGCCATACATGTGGGCAGTGTGTTGGCTTGACAAGGCAAGGTTGTCAGACTTGACAATGGCAACACATAGGCATTTACAAGTGTTGGCACAAATATCCAGATTTTCTTAAAGAAAACTAATTGTCAGAAACAGGCTAAAATATTCTATGTTTTTGAAATAGGCTGAAATAATCTAAGTATTGGAATTGATATATTTTCGGCTAAGGCATAGAATAGACATGTGCTAGGCACATGGTCTTAATGTATTTAAATTCGAATTATATTCTATCTCTTAGAATATAGCTGTTAGACTTAGTTTAAATATGGTCAGGACATGTATTAGACACATAGTGGATATAACCGACTTTTGTAACTGCCCTAACTGCCTTGTGCAGAAGTTTATAAGGTGCAAATTCATTCTAAGGCACAAGAGGAATGTTTTGGCCTTAGAACAAATTTGTGAAGCCTTTCCTTTGATTGATTTGATATTAATAATGGTTGGGAAGTGTTCCCGTACGTTGTTATGTATTTGTTACTTTGAAACGCTGCTTAAAATTAAGTTAAGTCTTTCAGGCTTAGTAAAAAATATGAGAGGGTTAAGGCTGAAGTTTGCAAGAGTTGTAGATTGCCTATAAGAGGTGTTAGCGAAAGAAATTTTATAAGGTGGAAATTCGTTCTAAAGTACAAGAGGAATTTTTTGGCCTTAGAACAAATTTGTGAAGCCTTTCCTTTGAATTATTTGATATTAATATAGGTTGGGAAGTGTTCCCGTATGTTGTTGTGTATTTGTTACTTTGAAACACTGCCTAAAATTAAGTTAAGACTTTTAGACTTAGTCAAGAACGGGAGAGGGTTAACGATGAAGTTTGCAAGAGTTGTAGACTACCTATAAGAGGTGTTAGCAAAAAAAAAATCAGCCCTTTATCAATTGGTATCAAACTACGGCGGAACGATAATGACAAACATTGAAATTTGGAAATTGTTGCACAGAGTTAAGAACCTTATTGGGATCACAGACGAACACTGGGATGATCCAACGTTGGTGGACTTTCTAACATAGATTATTGGTCTGAGATAGGAATTTGAAAATTTTCGGAGTGAGATCGGTGTATATCGTGATAATATACACGACCACATGGCTGAGACTTTTAAATATTTGTGAGGTAGCGACACTACAAATAGATGGACTGCAGAAGAAAAATGAAGATCTTCGTGTACAAATTGTTGTGTCATGGTGGGTTGTTGCTACGTTGGAATCAACTCATGGAGTATCTTCTAAGGTAAGAATTCCAGAACCTAAAGTCTTTGGTGGCGTAAGAAGTTCTAAGGAATTAGAGAATTTCATCTGGAGAATGGAACAATATTTCACTGCTGCTGGGTGCCTTAAATGGATAAGTTGAATATCACTACCATGTGTTTGACTGGAGATACTACACTTTGTTGGAGGACTCGGAATACAGATGATGAGAGTGCTAGTAGACCCAGAATTAATAATTGAACCAAATTAAAGAAAGAAATGTGTCATCAATTTCTCCCTAGCAGTGCATCATGGCTTGCAAGGGGCTGAAGAGTCTAGGGTAGAATGGTTCAATGTGCGATTATATAAAGGAATTTACCTCTGTGATGTTAGACATGCAAAATATGTCTGATGAGGATAAATTACATAACTTCATTTACAGTATGCAAGGTTGGGCTCAAAATGAACTTAGGAGGCAGAATGTTAAAGATCTGCAGGGGCAATTGTTGTTGCTGATTTGTTGGTAGATTTCCGGACAACTCGACCTACAAGTGATGCTCCTTCTACTTCAAAATCTAAGAAAAAGTGTGAGAAGAAAGAGGACTAAAAAGGGGAGAATCGTTAGGACAATGCTAATGACAAGGGGAAGGTACCAATGAAAGAAGGAAATAAAGATAGGCCAAGGAACAAGGATGGCAATTCAAACGGCCTTTGGACTTGTAGAGGTCCTCATCTAGCTAAGGCTTGTTCAAACTGGGAAATAGTGAATGCTTTGCTTGCTGGAAAGTTGAATCAAGGTGAGCAGGAAGAAGAAGTCGTGGCTGCCATGATGAATCCATTGGGTTTGTCTTTCAACCAAATTATGTTGGTTAATAATGTTGAAGGGGCGTCCAATGCTTAGAATCTGCATGATGGCTATGGCTGATACGGGGTTTACTCTTACATTTGTGGATGTTAAGATTGCTGCGAAATTGGGGCTTAAGTTGACTAAGAGTCCTTAGTACGTCAAGACAGTCAATTCTAAGGCACAAGCCATTGTGAGCATGACTTATTGGGTGCCTATGTCGACTGGAAATTTGGTGGGAAAACATAATTTGATGGTGATGCCACTAGGTGAATTAGAAAATATACTTCAGATTGATTTTCTGAGGAAATTCTAGTTTGTTCTATTTCCTCACTTAGATGGGATAATGATCATTAAAAAGGGAAAAGAAGAAAGACAAGGGAATGTTGTTGTCTACTGTGTCGATTTACAAATGTTTGAAGAAGAGGGATGTAACTATCCTTGTTGCCTTAGTCAAATTGAAACCTGATGTCACAGTAGAAGTACCTGATTGTGTGGCTGAAATGTTGAAACAATATGTTGATGTGACGCTAATGAGTCCACAATTTGGACTCATTTAGGGCTTTATTTTAATAGATTTAGTGTCCTTCAATGCATATTTTGTCTAAATAACTGATGTAAATCCTTGACTTTCAAGTATTTGGATTGAGGGACAAAGCAAGGACACCATTGGGTAAAAGGAACAAGGCAACTGAAAGAACGAAGAAAAGACGGTCTGAGGATCGCCTAACCCATTAGGTGAGTCACTGAATGGCTAGGGTCTCGCCTAATGTTCCTGAGTGCCAATCCCTGAAGGAGAAAATCTAGTCGGCGAGAGAAAGGAGTAGTCGGTGAGTCGCCGACAGTTCCGTGATGTAGTGCCTTATCGCCAAAAGTTACAGAACCTTAAGGATGCTGAAGGCAAAAGAAAATCGACCATACAAATGACCAAAGGGCGGATCATCGAGTGGATCGGCAATTCGACTTATTACGCCGACTGGTCCTTCACAACACAATTTTTGATAACTATAAATACCTATTTAAATTTTTAGCTTAGTATCGAATTTAACTTGAGTTTTATTGAAGAATATCATTGTTCAGTTTCAGAACTTAGAACTAAGTTTCGAGACATTGTTCTTTATCTTTGAAGATCTGAAAATATCCATTTCTAAGGAATTTGAAATGGGTATTAAATATTCTTTATCTTAGACATTGGTAAAGACAATATTAATCGTACCCAGTTGATGGAAACACATTTCGGTATCGATTTCTATCTTTTTACTATGTCTAGCTAAAACCCCAATTCATGGGGTGTGATTATGGGTTGAATTAATTGATGGGTATTGCTAATTGATAGTTTATTTTCTGTTTAAAAGTGATTTCATTCTGTAATTGTGGTTGACTTTAATGGGTTGTAGTTGCAAATACAATCTTAATTTCTTGTTTTCGGCTTGCTCGAGAGAGGGATTGAAAAACCAAAATTACTTAATCGATGGTCTGTGGGTATTGGGTTGTCATGGGTTAAGCTCGAGAGAGTGAACCCTAAACTGTTTTCCACACATTCAGCTCGAGAGAATGAATGGACTAAAGCAAAGACTGTGCTTCATTGTGGCTTATTGGTGTTCTAGAGAAACCAATTTGATTTGGGGTAAATTGTTCGAGAGAAAGTTTACCCCACTAAAGTCTAGATTATTCACTGATTTGTAGCGGTTTACTATTAATTGCAATTACCCGGTTGTTTACCTTAGCCCATAATCCTATCACATCCCAAGAATCCCGTCTTCATATTCATATTTCCATATTATTTGTTGATTTTAGTGGCTAGTTGACTGCAAACCCCCATTTGATAGTTGACACTTCTGTCGCCCTAAATTTAAATTATGTTATTCTTCATAAATGTTTTTAGCTATGATTGACTTGAGCAGATTTCTACTTTCTGACTGATTCTCGATTATGAACTGCTCCCTTGGGACTCGACCCCAACTCACTAGTTGGGTTATATTACTATTGAATGATCGCTGACACTTAATATTGGATGAAGTGACTTTGATAGCGTTCTTTATCATACGCCGCCTGAATTTCCAAAGAAGTTGCTGCCAAAGAGGGATATTGACCATAAAATAGAGTTGTTGCCAGGTATGGTTGCTCCTGCACATGCTCCTTATTGTATGGCTCCAAAAGAGTTGGTTGAACTGCGTAAACAATTGAATGAATCGCTGGATGCCGGACTGATTCAGCCATCTAAGGCTCCCTATGGTGCACCTATTTTATTTCAAAAGAAGCAAGATGGGACGATTAGAATGTGTCTGGACTACAGGGCGCTGAACAAGGCAACTGTGAAGAACAAGTATCTGATTCCATTGGTACAGGATCTGATGGACACGTTGAAGAAGGCATGTTGGTTCACTAAGTTAGATCTTAGGGCGGGCAACTGGCAGGATAGAATACCTGAAGGTGATGAGCCTAAAACTACATGTGTAACTAAATATGGTTCATATGAATTCCTTGTAATGAAGTTTGGGCTAACCAATGCCCCGGCTATGTTTTGCAACTTAATGAACAATGTACTGTTTGACCATCTTGATGATTTTGTGGTTGTGTATCTTGATGATATTGTCATTTATAGTCAAACATTGGATGAGCATGTTAATCACTTGAGTATGGTTCTGTCTCGTTTGAGGGAGTATACACTTTATGTTAAAATGGAAAAGTGTGAATTTGCTTAGAAAGAGTAGGTTTTTGGGATATCTTACTAGTAAAAACAAAGTTTGAATGGATCCTAAGAAAGTGCAAGCCATTGTTGATAGGCAAGCACCGCGCAGCATGAAGGATTTGAGATCATTTCTTGGATTGGCAAACTGTTACATGAAATTTATTACTGGTTATTCGAAAAGAGCAGCGGCTTTGACTGATTTTTTGAAGAAAGATGTTAAGTGGGTGTGGCGAGTAAGGTGTGAAGAAGCTTTTTAGAACTTGAAGGAAGCTATTGCATCTGAACCAACACTTAATTTGCCTGATTTTGGGTTGCCATTTGAGGTGCATACTGATGCTTTTGACAAAGCTGTTGGGGGCGTGTTAGTGCAAGAAGGTCATCCTCTGGCCTTTCAAAGTCGAAAACTTAATTAAGCGGAGCAAAGATATTTGAATCATGAGAAAGGGATGGTTGTTGTTGTACAAATTCACACTTTTCCATTTTAGCATATCGAGAGGACCCAATATACCTTGCCAGGGGTATAAAGGCATGACTGGCGTGATCACTAAATCTGATTCCCAATAAAGGGGACTTATAATCCTATGGGGGCACATAGTTTTAGGACTATGAGGGTACGGTAAACTGTAGTCCAACTCGGTGTTAAGTCTACTCCCAATTGAATATGACTAATATGTAACTGAAATACTGAATAACTCAAATACTGATATGTAATCTTAGAGTGCAACATTTGTTTATTGATTATTTGACATTCGAAATCTTGAGCATGACTATGTGTTTAACTAACCTAGCTAGTGGAATTCATGAACTAAGAGAATCAACACAACTAGGGTTCTACGTTTCATGCAAGGAACTAAGCAAACTCTCCAAGAAAACATGATAATTTGATTACGAATCCTACAATAGCTAAGTCACAACAATTGTCCAAGGGTTTAGAAACCCTAGGTCTGAACATGATCTAGAGAATCAAGAATCTGATTGAGTTCTAGGGACCTAGTGGATGAAAGGAACCCACTAGTGAAATCCCACATACCAAATGAAGAAATCTACCGAGAAATCCTTTGGTTTCAGGGCTGGAACGGACGAAAAGCTGTTGCGTGCTCTTGAGGGGCTGGTCGACTCTTTCTTCTCTTTTTGCTTTGAGTTTTGGTGATTTTTTAGAGTAAAGATTTTTCATAGGTTCTGACTAAATCACTAGGCTTAAACAGAGTAGAACGACGTAGTTTAGGTATTAAATGACGTAGTTTAAATCCCCAATACGTAGGGGAAAAGACCAAAATGACCATGACTTAAAAGCGACGGAGGCCAACCACAAAACCATTGATGGTCCGTCGTTGCGACCACCACCCTTCAATTGGGTCATGGTTCTTGGCCAGTGCTACTGGTTCTGGGGGGGTCCTTTCCACCTTCCCAGAGAGCATGTGGAGGACCATGGATCGTGAAGGCCACCGTGGTCCTTCACTTGAGTTGGGGTCTGCTGGATGGAGGATGACGGATCCTCCCACAGTCCGTCATCAAGACCATGGCCCGTCGTTGGATCCGTGGTCTGAGATCTGGGTTTGGGTTGGTCCTGCCTAGCCTCCACGAGCCTTCCCACGGCTTGGGTGGTGGTCCACGGTTCATGAAGGGTCCCTTGTTCCACCACTTCTGGGTGGGCATAAACCACAGGTAAGTCAACGAACCGTGGTTCCTTTCACGGTCCGTGAACCCTATCGTGGTTAACCAAATTCTGTTATTTTTGCTGCAAAGTCCAAGTCTGATTTATGAGGTGTTATAATATCTCCCCCTTGGGAACATTCGTCCTTGCATGAATTCTAAAGTAGTTGAGTAGGGGGAAAGAGCTACAATCCCTAGAACTGAGTTCCAAGAACATACAAATATGTGGAAAATGTAAGAACAACTAAAGGAACATGATATTGATACTGAAGTTATGCATGAGTAAACTGAAAGACTGTAGAGGAAGTATTACCTCAAGTTGAAACGGAATCAAAGGAAAGAGGAGATTATACTTTGCCTTCATGGTTGCTTCTGCTTCCCAAGTAGCTCCTTCTACGGACCGACTCCTCCACAAAACCTTCACTGAAGCGTCTTCTTTATTTCTCACCCTACGAACCTAACGGTTAAGAATCTCTACAGTCACCTCCTCATAAGTGAGACTATCCTTCACAACCACACTCTCTGATGGTACTATTACGCCAGATCACCTACACACTTTTTCAACAATGAAATGTGAAAGACTGGAGGAACCACTACTAGTTCTATTGGCAACTCCAACTTATAAGCCACATTACCAACCTTTCTCAGGATTCTCTAAGGACCTACATATCTAGGATTGAGCTTCCCTTTCTTGCCAAATCTTATAACCCCCTTCATAGGTGACACCTTCAGGAAAACCCAATCATCGATTTCGAAATCTAAGTCCCTTCTCCTCACATCTGCATAAGACTTCTGACGACTCTAAGCTTTCTTTAGTTTATCTATGATTAGTTGAACTTTTTCCATAGCCTCATGAACTGAATATGACTCTATCAAGACTACTTCACCTACTTCAAACCAACTAATTGGGGACCTGCATCTTCACCCATACAGTGTCTCATACGGGGCCCTCTAAATACTAGAATTGAAGATATTATTATAGGCGAACTCTATGAGGGGTAGGTGATCATCCCAACTGCCCTTAAAATAGATCACACAAGCTCTCAACATGTCCTCTAAGGTCTGAATGGTGTGTTCTGCCGGACC
Source organism: Solanum acaule (assembly GCA_036250505.1). Lineage (NCBI taxonomy): Eukaryota > Viridiplantae > Streptophyta > Magnoliopsida > Solanales > Solanaceae > Solanum > Solanum acaule. Next base: position 60,282 of record JAJOOR010012634.1, read on the forward strand.
ATCCGTCTGTGGATGAATTGTTGTACTGAGATTTGCCTGAGTACCAAGACCTTTATGAAAAGATTTCCAAAAATTAGAAGTAGGCTGAGGACCTCTATCAAAGATGATATACAAGGGGACTCTATGCAACCTGACTATCTCATTGATGTAGAGTTTCACATAGTCCTCCGCTGAATATGTAGTCTTGAAAGCCAAGAAGTTAGCGGAATTATTGACTCTATCTACTATCACCTAAATGGAGTCATGTCTGCGAGTGCGAGGTAAACCCATGATGAAGTCCATATTTATCACTTCCCACTTCCATGTAGAAATGTTAATCTCCTGAGTCATACCTTCTAGTTTCTGATGTTCTACATTAACCTGTTGACAGTTAGAACACTTAGCCACAAAATCTTCTATGTCCTTCTTCATGCCGTTCCACCAAAAGACTTCTCATAAATTACGGTACATCTTAGTGGCACCTGGATGAATGGAATACCTAGAGTTATGAGCTTCTATAATGATCTGCTACCTCAACTCACCCACATTAGGATCACATAAGCGACCCTGGTAACGAAGTACACCATCTCCCCGTTGGGAGAAACCTCAACTTTCTACTGATGAACTGCACCTTTCAATTAAATTAATATAGGACATTGTCCTGTTTTTCCTTAATTTCCGCTACCAATGAAGATTCTGATCCATTCGAAACTATCACCCCACTATCTAATGGGTCCATAAGGCAAACTCTTAAGCGAGCAAGCCGATGAACATCTTTGGCTAGCTCTTTCCTTTCTTCCTCAACATGTGCTACACTACCCATAGAAAACCTACTGAGAGCATCATCCACTACATTGGACTAACTGGGATGGTAAGCACATTCATGTCATAGTCTTTGAGAAATTCAAGCCATCTCCTCTGATGAAGATTTAACTCATTCTATGTGAGCACATACTGAAGGCTCTTATGATCTGTCAATACGTCAACATGAACACCATACAAGTAGTGTCCCCAAATATTCAGGGAAAATACTACAACTGCAAGCTCGAGGTCATGAGTCAGGTAGTTCTTCTCATGGACCTTAAGCTATCTAGAAGAACAAGCTATGACCTTACCTCGATGCATCAACACATAACCTAGGCCGACCCTAGATGCATCACAATAAATTACATACCCGTGTGAACCATCTGGTATAGTCAAGGCAGGAGCTGTAGTCAACCTAGTCTTCAGTTATGAAAAGCTTTTCTCACACTCATCTGACCACTTAAATTTGACCTTCTTCTGAGTCAACTTGGTCAATGGGGAAGCTATAGATGAAAATCCTTCAACAAATCTCTTATAATAACCAGCTAAACCCAAAAAACTTTTGATATCTATTGGAGAGATGGGGGCCGAGCCAGTGTTGTATTACTTCAATTTTTTGTGAATCCACTCGGATCCCTTCATTGGATACCACATGAACAAGCAAAATGACGAACTATAACTAGAATTAATATTTGTTAAACTTAGCAAATAGTTGGCGATCTTTGAGAGTTTGCATTACCCCTCTCAGATGAGTCGCATTATCCTCTTCACTCTGAGAATAAATGAGGATATTATCGATAAACACGATAACAAAAAAGTCCAAATATTGTTTGAACACCTTATTCATTAAGTCCATGAAAGTTGCAGGAGCATTTGTTAGTCCGAAAGACATAACTACAAATTCATAATGCCATACCGGGTTCTGAAATTTGTCTTCAGAATGTCACTATCTCTGACTCTAAGCTAATGATAGATGGATTTGAGGTCTATCGTAGAAAAGTAACTAGCACCCTAAAGTTGGTCGAACAAGTCATCAATCCTGGGAATGGGATACTTATTCTTAATTGTGACTTTGTTCAACTGACGACAGTCAATGCACATTCTGAGAGAACCATTTATATTTTTCACGAACAACACTGGAGCACCCCATGGAGAGATACTAGGTTTGATAAAGCCCTGTAACACCCCAAAAATTAATGAGTTGAACTAGTGAGGTTTAGAGCCTTTCGTAAGAGTTTTCAAGTGTCGTATGAGGATTAAAATAAAAATAAATGGTTCATGTACTTAGAATAGGGGTTTTAGAGGTTAAATATCCAGGTACGACCGCCCAAGGACCACCCAAGGGGTCCTTGAAGGGGACCCCAAAAACAGTCCCCAAATCTGTAAAATTTGGTGACCTACGGATGCCATCTACTGGTCGTAGATGGAACCATGCCCCGTAGGTGGGGGTTCATTGTCACGACCCGAGTCTACACCCCGGAAGCGACACGGCGGACTCGACCCCAAAGGGGTCTCATACAAGCTAAGAACATAGGAAAATAGAGAAGAATTAAAAACTTTCATTTACAATTAAAGATATTTTAATTAAAAAGCAAGCGGAAGACTTTCTAACTGTCTCAAACCATATAAATTCTCTTTGAATACAACATTGGGACACAGCCCATACAAAATCTTTAACATAAACTAAAAGAAATAAAGGGAACAAAATGGTTTTTGTCCTCGAAACTATGAGGACTCACCAAGTCTTCATTTTCAAGCTCCTTAGAAACGTATTCTTCAAGCATAAAACACTAATACCTCTAAACCCTACACTTTGGTAAAAAATGGGGAAGAATGGGGTTAGCACAATTAAGTACTAAGTATGAAAGTCATGCAAAAACATGCTTAAAACAAACATTTATTTGAAAGTTATTTTTTTATGCCATTTTGGTAAAACTTCATGAACAATAGTAATAGAGGGATAATATAAGTCACAAACCACATTCAAGTCATATTTCCACATTTGAGCTTAATCAACATATAAATCATTACCTTCACCTTAAGCCTTCACTTCAAGTAACCCTCAATCTATACCTTGTGCAATGTGTGGGTAGCGTCCCATACCACCACCCACAATAAGTACCACCTTAAGGCCACCAAAAGTGAACTTACCATTCATCATTTCCACCTTTACACAATAAAGCATATAAGAGACATAAACATCACATAAGTCATATCATCACATAAGGGCCATCACCTAAGGCGACTCTAAGTCATACTTGTGCAATGGGCAAGTAGCATCCTATTCTACTACACACACTAAGTACTCCTTTGAAGACATCATAGACAACGCCCATTCATATACAATAAGTCATGACAAGGAAGTAACTCATTATACAATCCAAGTATAACATGCATTTTTACATTAAACATATAAGTATTTAAGTCACCCATTATTCATTAACTTCATAAAGAACACATTCATTCATTAGACATTAAGCCAACATTCTCATTAACATCATCATAAGCATCCATTCACTTCATTTAACATTATAAAGGAACACACCATAGCCCCTCTCAAAGCCTACTTGTGCAATGCATAGATAGTGTCCCATACCACCACCCACACTAAGTAGTGCATCCTTGAGAAGCCATAGTTCATTAAGGGGTAAGCCTTAACCGACATAGACCATGTGAGCTTGACATGGAATCCCGGTGTCACCTCACCGAATAAAGGGATTCCTACCTGCCTAAGGTAGGACGATCATTTTTATAGCTTAAGTGGATCCACTAGCTAGACCTGTGTGGGCACATAGTTTATGGGATAGGGAGATTGCTACTAGATACCCCCGCCTCAACTAACGTATGAGTATCCATCTCAAGAGATTGCTACTAAGTGCCCCGCCTCAACTTACGTGTGAGCACCCATCTCAATCAATATCAACTCGGTGCTTGGCATTATTCGCCATAGAGTATTTGACATTCATTACATTCATTCATTATTATGGGATAAGAGATTGCTACTAGATACGCTGCCTCAACTAACGTATGGGCATCCATCTCAAACCCAATATTCATTAAAATGGAATATAGGGATTGTTACTAGATACCCCACCTCACCTAACGTATGGGCATCCATCCCAAACCCAACATTCATTCATTGGAAAGCTCATAGATTCAAAGATGAGAATATCCTTTCACCTAGGAATCCTATATTGTGAGAAAGTCCTTTCATAACATGTCATTTCATTCATTATAGTACAATTGAGAATAGTCTTTCAAATAGTACTTCATCATTAACATAATCATAGAACTTCATTCATTAGTCATTCATGAGTGTGTGTGTATATGTGAGAATAGCCTTTCACATAATCATCATTCATAAGGTTAATTGAGAATATACTTTCAATCACCACATACTACATTCTAAACATGATCATCATTCATTCATTTAGATCACACACATACTTCATATCATAATAATACATAATAATTAAACACCTCCATCTATTAAGTGGATCAATAGTTCAAGCACAATTCTACTTTAACATGTAATTAGATCATAACTTGCCTTCCAAGGCCATGAACCAATATCAACCCATAAATCCAAACTACTACAATAGAATAGGAAATTGACATGATTCAATCACTTAATTCAAATAAATATCAATAATTCAACAATCTAAATCAATTTAGGCATAATCCATCAACATTCATTCATGATCAACAAACCCACTTCATAAAGGCACAATTTAGGAATTGAGAGAATTCATGGGTTCATAGAGTATTTGCATCATAAATCATCAATTAAACACTAATACAATCATAATTTGTCATTAGAAACTATTTGAAAATGTTTTATGAAAGAACCCGTGAGATTGAGTAAAACCCTAGATCTTTCATAACTTGAAATCACCTTTGAATTGGCTCCTTTAATGAAAAGTTAGACAAGGATCAAGACTACCATACCTTTAATGGATAATTACATGAAAATAACTTGAAAAACATGAATATTTGACCTTGGAAGCTTGAAGTATTCAGCTCCAATGGAGGTTTCTAGAGAGAGACTTTTGGAGGGGAGGAGAGGTTTTGATTTTGGGTTTTGAAGTAATGAGATGAAAAATAGAGTTTAATGCTTTTAATACTCTTAAAATACCATAAATAACTTAAAATAACCGTCCCCCAACTACTTAAGACTTGGGTTGAATTTACCAATCCACCCCTAGCTAGGCCGAACCAAAACAGCAAACACAGGTGTCATCTACCCACCTACGGTCCGTAGGTGGGACCACGGGACGTACTGTCCAACTATGGTTATGTTTAGAGGCTTTAATTTAGTTGTCTTGACCTACGGAGGCTATCCACGGGGTGTGGATGGACCTATGGGGTGTGGACCCCTTCTGTAGGTCACCCTCATTTTGGCAACATTTTGGTTTCAAGGGGTCTTGGGGGTTAGGCTTAGGGTCCTCCTCAAGGACTCCTAGGGTAGTACTTGGGGAGTCTTACCTTGACGTTTAACCCCTAAACCCTTCAACCATGGCTCAGGACAACATAAAACAACTTCAAACCTCATGACAAACTCACACAGTCACTAGTTAGGATCTAGTTTCACTTATTCGTTTTTGGGTCATTACATTGGTGGGTTACGGCATGAAGCAGCAACATGCTCCTTGAAGTTGTTCTTGGAGGGAGTGGCTCCAGGTCGCGGACCTGCTCCACCAATGGCCAAAAGGTGGCTCCGCATCGCGGACTCTACTGTCTCGAAATTTAATTTTTAGAACTTGTGGGAAAACCCCAGCGTCACGGACATGTTTCCCGACGAAATATGTGAAAATAAAACTCAAGTTTGACTTGTTTAAAAAGGTCCAACTAAGTGAGGGGTAGTTTAGGTACTTTGGGTTATTATTATTTTAAGTGTTTTAAAGTATTTTAAAGGTATTTAAATTTGTATATGGTATTTTAGAATTCATTCTTCCAAATCACCCCAAAGTTCTTTCTCTCTCTAAAGTTCTCTGAAGTTCAAGGAAGAAGAAGGTAGAGAGCTAGGGTTTCAAATTAGGGTTCCCTCCACCAAATTTCTTTGGGATTTCATGAAGTGAGGTATGGTGGCTCTTCATCTGGGACTCATCTTCATCCTAGAGTCAATTTCAAAGGATTTCACAATGTTTTCAAAAAGTGACTAAAATCCTGTTTTTGAATTCTATCAAGGGTTCTTGCATGAAAATGATTTGAAACGTTGGGATATGGGTTAATTAATGTTTTTTTGTGGTTTTTGAATGAAATACTCCATGAACCCTTGCCTTCTACAAAACCCTAAAATTTGCTATGAAGTGGGTCTATTTCTATAAATTCAAAGTTGATGGAATTATGTGTAAAGTGAATTGTATTGACATCTCTTGTGTTGTGTAATGTTTATTCATGATTAATTGTTGATAATGGGTGAATTAAGGGTGGTAAGCCTTATGGGTGAAGTATTGGTGATTGCTTGGATTTTGGTGATTTTGGCTATGGCTTTTGATTATGGTAAGAACGCTTGAACACTCTTTATTGAATTGATTGTTGTTGGTAGGTTGAATCCACCTTCAGTGGAGGTGCTATATCTTATTCTTGTGTGGTATTATTATGAATTGTAGACATGAAGGCATTGGTGAAGTTGTTGTATAGTGTTGGAATATTGTATTATTGTGAATTAAGGCCATGAAGGGCATTCTATTAGTGTTGTTATATTGTTGTATTATTATACACATATGAGGCTATATGTAAAAGTCATATATGAAGCTATATGTAAAGTTTGTGTGAAGCTATAATGTGAAGATGTTCTAATGGTATTAATGTGATATTGTATAAAGTGTTATTATGCTAATGTGAAAGCATGTTCCTCTTGAAATGGTGATATGTGGTGATGATGGACTATGATGA
>JAJOOR010012635.1:0-55240 GCA_036250505.1 Solanum acaule
GGATGAACCTACCTCGTACACTTATGTCATTATGTCTTTATGTTTTATGTCTTTAGACTTGTGTAAGGGCCGTGTCCCTAGTAATTATTATGTAAGGGTCGTGTCCCTAAGTTGTTATGAAAGAGTTGTTATTCTAAATGTTATAGATGGTTTGAGACATAGTGTCATAGACTCTCTCTTATTTTATAAAGACTTCGATTGTAAAGAAAGGTTTTAAATTTTTCGCTATTTTCATATGCTTTAATGTTCATGATATACTAAGGGCTTGTATAAGACCTCCGAGAGGTCGAGTACGCTGTGTTACGACTAGGGGGTGCTCTCGGGTCGTTACAGTTGGGTTGGTTTTGGTTTTGACCAATAATCGATCCAAATCGACCTGTGAACACCTCTACCAGATATGAGCCACATCCTTAAGTTGGTAAGATGCTAACTCAACTCGATCATTCCCAGTTACCTGCATTACATCAAAGATCTTCTTGACCTTATCAATGAAGTTTTGGGGATCCTCACCAATTTGTGATCCTAAGAACTCTGGCGGATTCATCCTAACAAAATCTGGCACTCTGGCTGCAGCTGACCCTATATTAGCATTTGCCTGAACTGGAACCCGCTAATTGTTCTTGTTGGCCACACTTTGAGCCAACATCTGAATGGCGTTTCTGAATTATGCATTCAAAACTTCTTGATCTGGGACTGGAGGAGCTGCGTTTGCGTTCCTAGTATTCACATTCCTGGCGTTAGTTCTACGAGGAAGCATGATCACTGAAACATAGAACGTCGAGTTAGAATGGAATTAGATCATACCTTACGCATTGTAAGAGTAACAAGAAAATGAAGATTTTTTCTAAAAACACTTTGTATCCTCCCTCTCATTAGATGTGGTACACTTCACACCTATGAAAATGACTCTACTTAGTTTGGCTTTTCAGACATCCAAGGACTCTTAAACCTAGTGCTCTGATACCAAGTTTGTCACTCACCGAGCTACCCCCAAGACATGGACACGGGACATAGGATCACAAGTGACCCTAAGCTAACCCTGCTGGCATAATCATGAGCATATTAAAGATAAACTGAGAATAAAACTGATGCGGAAGCTAGTCATAAATAAATATGAAATGATGGGGAATACCCATATACTAAAACTGAATATCAAATCTGAGAGTTTTATACAAAAGAAACATCAAACTCAAATACTAAGCTGAATCTAACTATGTCTGAAAATAGCCTCTAACTGACTAGAAGTGCTAGGACATGCCCCAGCTAAGTCTAGCAAAACTGAAACTAAAACAATAAAAACTGAAAGATAACATGACTATTGTCCTCGAAGAATGAGGACTCACCACTGATGCTGCTGAACTGGAGATCGGGGACCGATCTAAGTGTGATTTGGATGCTGAGAATTTGAACCTACATCACAAGAAGATGTAGCGCATAGTATGCGTCAGTACTTGAAAGGTACTGAGCATACATGATAGAGTAAAGCTGAAATAAACATATAACTGAACAAGCAATAAAGCAAGAGTATAATCTGAACATGGTATAGATATTGAACACTAAGCTAACTACAATGACCAAATGATAACATGCTGAGACTGAATACTGACTCTACTGAAATGTGGTCAATGCAATGGAGTCTGACTGAACTGTGGGAGCTACTAATAACTGATAGTAAAACCATATGAGCTAAATGTGGAGTCCGATGTATACGCCACATAGAGAGGACCCAATACACCCAGCCAAAGGTGTAGAGGCATGTTGGCGTGATCACTAAAATGATGCTCACAGAGAGGACTTACAACCTATATGGCTCGTAGTTCCGGGACTATATGGGTGACTGACCCTAGTCCAACTTGGTATTATGCTACTCCCAATAGATTAAATGATTAACACATTATGACTGACTTTAAGTGATATACTGGATAGCTCAAACTTGACATGCGAATTGAGAATGCACATTAATATACTGAAAGTAATGCATTCGAAAACTGAGGCATATATATCTGAAATATTTGACCTAGCATATGTAATTCAAGAACTAAAGAACTACCAAGCTAGGGTTCTGAAATTCATGCAATAAACGAAGTAATAACATGATAATCTGATTTAGAACATATAAATAACTAATTCATGATAATCTGCTGAAGTCCTAGAATCTCTAGGTCTAGTTAATAATAGTTAATCAAGAATTTGACTGAAATTTAGGGACCTAATGGGCAAAAGGAACCCACTAGTGAAATCCCACATACCTAGTGACGAATTCCATGGAGAAATCATTTGATTTCAGGGCTGGAACTGGAGGAAACTTGTTGCGTCGTTGAACTAGGGTTACTCGACCTTTTCTCCTCTTTCGCTTATAATTTTCTAAGTTTTGACTAATGATCTGACTTAGGTAAGTTCTAGTTATGTTTCTAGGCTACAACTGACCAAAACCACGTAGTTTAGTGGTCGTACAAAATAGGAAAAGACAAAAAACCCCTGACTTAAAGCTGCAGATGGGCTGACCACGGGTCCTACCACGGACCGTGAAGGCTCCCGTGGTCTTCACTTGGTTGCGGAGTCTAAGGCTGACAAAAGGGGGCTACTGCCTAGTTCTTCACGAACCTTCCCACGACCCGTGTGAAGGACCACTGACCGTGAAGGTCCCCATGGTCTTCACACAGGCATGTGGGCTGAGGTCAATGAAAAGGTGGGCTACTGTCTAGGGCGCTACAGATGTTTCCACGGCCCGTATGAAGGACCACAGACCGTGAAGGTCCCTGTGGTCTTCACTTGGGTGTGGGGGTCTAAGGGGAGGCTATTGCCTAGTCTTGACGAAAGCCACCACGGTCCGTCGTCAAGACCACGTCCCGTGAAGGGTCCCGTGGTCCTATGTCTGGGCCCGATGGAGTTCAAGTCACCACCACGGGTAGGTCAATGGACTGTGTACCCTGTCGTGGTCCACTGTTTCAGGTAAGTTCTGCAAAAAAAAATTGGGTTTGGTTTTCGAGGTGTTACGTGTATTTCAAAGAGGGATTTTTAGTATTTATACTACATATGCAAATAATTAAAACTTGAAAGTAACTAACAATAAATGACTTCAATTTCAGTGTTTGAACAATAATGAGGACAATTTCAAGGTTTCAACAAACTAATAATTCATGTAGCATATCTCTTTCAAGGGTTTCATAAGGTTATCAAATTATTGATTTACAATGTTGATATTTGATACATCCAAACTTACACTTCAATTAAGAAGTATAAACGGTTGAAGTCAATTTATAGAACTCAACGTGAGCTAAGGTCGATCCCATAGAGAATTTCTTTACAGAAATAGTTTTATTATCGCGTTTATTTAAATGTTGTTATTATTTCCTAAAGAAAATAACTTCGAAATGTAATATGGGTTTAGTTGTAAGGTTCGGGTAACCAATATTGTTAAAATATCCAGATTAACAATTAACAGAGTCCTGATTTTAAGATTGTATTGATAAGTGAATGAAATTAGGTTTGTGTTTCCATGACGTTACAATCTAGTGTTGGTTCTTGAACGAGCTTTAGGTAATTTATTCTTTACAAATTATAGGTGATTTAAATGTATCTAACACTTCCCAGTCTATTTAGATAACTTCCACTCAAGTTCTCTCAGTCCTAAAGTGTTTATAGATTTTACCCTCGCATATTATGATGTTAAAGTTCTTTTCTCTCGAACTTGAACTTTTACTCCATTTCATCAGATTAACTCGACTTTTTCCCAAATATCAATTTTCTCTCGAACAATTGATAGATACAGGCTGATTCTAATGTGTGCACTCATTAGAAAGAATGAATATAAAAAACTGAGTTTGCTCTGCAAATATAAATCACATTCTACTCGTTTTATGAATTTACACTTAGATTTCAGTCATAGTTCCCACAACCCTAGTTGTGGTGTTTAGCCACTCATGCTTGTAATTAAATAAGCAAAGATATGTAATGGATACAGTAATAAGAATCACTTACAAAGATTTGAAAATTCAAAGAATAATTGATATTCAAGAACCAAATCAAACTTCCAATCTCGATTCAATCGTCAATCGATAAAAACCAAAGTAGAGAATATTTAGAAACTAGTTGCTAGTTCCCGATATGACGAGATAAAACAAAATTTTAACTTAATTAATTCAAATAGTCTGTCTAAAAGTAGTCCTACTGGAAGTAGGACTGAATTGTCGCAGCTTTTCAAGGATAGTAAAACGACCCGTACCGTGAAGCCCTCCGTGGTCCATACTTAGAAATCTCAAAACAGATTTCTTTGAGGCATGTTCACTGGAAATACACCACGGGCTGCATCACAGACCATCATGATGACCACGGTTCGTCTGGGTGTGGCCAAACCACATTGCAACTCCTCGAGGTCTTCCCACTGGTTTATCTCCACGAGCATCATCATGACTCGTCAAGAAGACCACGACCCTTCTGGGCCTCCGTGGTCCTTACTTAGCACTTCCACAATTTAACTTCTCAAGACATACACACTGGAATTCCATCACGATCAACATCACAGTTCGTCAAGGGCTTCATGATCCGTCAAAGCTTCCGTGGTCTTTACTTGATTAAATTTACCGAATTCCTCTCATCCTGCTTATAGTGCTTCAACCCCACGAGCCTCCATACGGCTCGTCATTACGAGCACGACCCGTATGGGGCTCCGTGGTGCCTTTATCAAAACTGCTTTTTCTTCCTTCTTTCTATCATCCGCGTCAAAGTGTTTTACCTGTTCAGGCATTACCAAACACATCATATCCACATAAATGCACCTGATTTCTAGCATTAATCCTTAGTTTTGGGCACCAAATGTGCAATATTTCACGGCACATCAATATTGTGATCATGATCTCTCGATCTCTAACTACCTATCCAATTGACCATCTAACTACATCGTTGAGCGGGGATAAATAGATTCAACTGTGAAACATTTTTTTTCCATTCTGTTTCATAACCAAGCACAGTGTTTGTGTGAGTGTCAATCTTAAACACAAATCTAAACAAGTGATATGAAATAAAGACCGCGCTCCTCGTATTCTCTGTTCTTTCTACCTATTCGTCTCTCAAGTTCAAGAATAGTCAATAAATTTATTTCAATGGTGATAAAACATGAAATATTAAATCAAGAATATAAGAATAATTTATATGGTAATCAAATTCATCCATAAAAATGATGTTCAACGGCTTTTAACCACGGATGCTAATCAAAAAACATAAACAAGATTGTTTTCATGTGAATTCAACAATCAATAAATATTAATTTCCCTTGCTCGTGCACTTGAAAAAGAAGAAGTAACGTACAAAAGAAACCTAAGGTTCTATTTATAGAATTTAGGAGTATAATCCCTTCTCATACTTGGGTTTGGAATCCCATAATTTCTGGAATTTCGTCAAGGTAAATATGTCAACATAGCGCTAAGGCTGCCCTGCAGTACTTCCCAGGCATCGATAAGGTCCCCTTTCTGAATCCACTTACTTCCGATTCTAACCTCAACATTCTTAACTTTGGGTGCCATTAAAAAAGGCACGAACAACATTTTGAGAGAAGAAGAAAAAAAATTAGGAGGGGGGTCGAGCAGTGTTGGTGGTGGGAGAAGAGGGGGAATTTGGTTGGATTCTTTGTGGGAAGGAAAGAGAGAGTAGTGGTTTGGGGATCTTTTGGGGAAGAAAGTTATGGAGGAATTTGGAGTTTTAGGTGAGAAACAGGGGAGAGGGGCGGTGGGTTTTGGTGAATTGAGGAGAGGAAAATTTACACTTTAGGATTTAAAAGAGGTGGGGACAAAAATATAGGTTTGGACCATGTTTAGGCCCTATCCATGAAAGTTTTCTGCTGAGACACTATGGTGGGGTGGCACGCCTGCAGTGCGCATGCCTAGTGCCTTAGTGAAACTTGCCCTGGCGCGGCGCACCTGGCTAGCGGCTTCACTAACATCAGGCCTGTCGCGATGGACCTACAGTGCACTCGGCCAGTGGCTTCAGGATTTATGCATTGGCACGGGGTGCCTACATTGCACCAACCTAGGCTAGCCGTGGCGCGACGCCCTTCCGGGGTGCCCGACCCAGGGGAACTATTTCTTGAACTTCCTTCATTTGAATGCCTTTACACGTGACGTATACCACATATTGTTGTTCTTGAACATTAGCCAAACCATGTTAGAGCAATAGTGGGTTGCCTCCAACCCAACACCTTAGTTTTGGTTGTGGCACGTCACCTTTTTTTATATATAGTTCCTAACTATTACAATTGACTGAAATTTAAACTAAGTCATAAGAAGATAAAAACCCTTACTATTACAAAATTCATGAGTTGCCTCCTGTGGAGCGTCTGGTTTAACCTCACAACTCGACTTGTCTTACAAATCATTCATCATGTAGGATAAGGGCTTCTCTATATCAATCCGCATCTTTACCAAAGTAGTGCTTAAAACGTTTCCTATTTACCAAGAAGGTTGTTGAGTCTTTGTTTTTAAGCTCTACATCATCGATCTTAGGCGTATTTATATGCCTAGAAACCTAATGACAAATGCATTTAAGCCAAGTTTGGAATCAATTTATGTTGAATTAGAGTCATTTAGAGTCTTTTTATTTTATATGTACTAACCAACTTGATTAGTTGTGTAGGTGCGCTTAAATGGAGAAACGAGTATTGGAATGGACATTGGGGAACACAAAAGATCCGAGTCGAAAAGAAGCAAGGAAGAAAAAGGAAGAAATGAATTCTAAGGCATATCCGTATCCTCTCTGCATCACGGAGATCCGAGGAATTTTATTCTTGCTCATGAAATACTTTCCAGACAGAAGGGTTTGTGTCCTCTCCACGTCGCGGAGAGGGATTCTACTTTTTGTTCGTGAAAAAAGCAATTTATGACAGAACGCTCCGTGGAGTGGTCTCGTCGCAGAGAAGGCTTTCTTGCCACAGAGTGAATCTAAGAAACACCTCCGCGTCGCGCCATTATTTGTTCTATGCCTTGATGACGCCCATAGAGTTGAACATTGGGGCTGCCTTGATATCGGCGATGCGGAAGGCCCGGGTGCATAAAGGGTGCATGTATGCTTTTTGTGGCCTTATTACTCGATTCTGTCATGCTGCAAGTATTTTGAAAGAGAACTTGGATTATATGGCACCTTTATTCCTAGCACCTGTGGACATCACGAGGACCAAGGGGCCCGACATTGAGTTTGGCCCAACTCTCACTACTGTAGAGTTCCATAGAAGCGATGAGCTGATTAGTCTAGAGATGTTGTGCCACCAAAACGGCTGTCGGGCTTCCATTGACGTGCAATTGGGTGACGTTGAGAGGCGTTATCCGCTGAATGCCCACGCCAAGTCCCTGCTTGGCATTAGTCCAAGGTTTCATGAGCCGATCGATGATGACATTCCGATCGATAAGGAGAGACTGTGTACTAGCTCGAATGTGGAATCTAATTCTGATGAGGAGGTGGACCCCGCTTAGGCCGATGATGAGGCCGAAGGGGGTGATGCTATGGAGGATTGATCAGGGAGTGTTTTCACCTTCCCTCTGTTTTGTATTGTTTTGATTTTTGTGAAGCATTAGGGACAATGCTAATGTTTAAGTGTGGGGTGAGGGTGAAAATATCATCTCTGCTTTGTATATATTATTGAACATTGGTAGTATCTGCATTTTATTTTTTGTTTTATTTTGGGTTCCTTGGAGGTTGTTTTCGGTTGTTTGGCCATGGAAAGTCCCTTTGAACCATACAAAATACATAAAAAATATTTTATCTTTTTAGGATTGAGTCAGTCGTCGTAGTTGAGTTACATTGCCCAATGATAGATGGATGACGACCGTCTTAAGGGAAATTTCGTCATTGAGTCTTAGGTTGGTATGTGCTAAAGCTTGAAATTTCGAAAGGAAAATGTATGAAAGCATGATTTGAAACTGATGTATGAATGTATTTGAACTTTTGTATTTGACTTTAATGATTGCAACTTAAGCTTATTGTGTTGCTTTGATTGATCCATTCTTGAGTAGAACTTGTGCCATGAGCGGTGAGGTATTGTAATATCCATGTGATGCATCTGAGTCTAGAACTTGCCCTGCCTGTTATTGAAGCGAAATAAAAGTGGTGCTTTGTTTAAAAGATGATAATAGGCTTTCCTTGATTTGTCCTGAATATTAGCCTTCTCAGAAATAATATCCCTATTATAGTCCCATTGAATCTCTTAGCCTTGATTTTGTTCTAACCCACGTAATTGAGCCAAATCCCTTTTGTTGATACCGTTAGTTTTGATCCCAAATCCCTAGTGCACTATGATAAGATGTAAAAGTGAAAACGGCAAGAAGAGTAAATAGGGTGGAAATGTTTAGTTTCGTGGGGAAGAGAGAAAAGAGGAAGTAAAATAATGCCCCATAAGTTTGTAATTCTGAGATTGGCCCTGGTCCTTAGGACATTGTGCACTTCGACTAAGGTTGAAAGCCTAAGTTGAAGGTGGCTAACTTGGAAAATACCTTAATAATGGCCCTGGTCCTTACAAGGACAATGTGCACCTTAACTCGAGAGAAATCTCTAAGTCACGGGTGGCCATTGTTGAGTTTCAAAAAATATATATATAAATAGAGGGGTGTGTGGGAAATAAAGGCGAGGTTGGTAGTACTAGTGGAAAAATATGCAGAAAAAGGGGGCTGAAGAAGAGAAAAAGTTGTAATGCAATAAGGAAATCGAATCTGGTGCATTAGAGAGGATAAATCACTAATTTTATCTAAATAAATCCTCCCTTACCTCAAGCCTACATTACAACAGAAACAAGTCATGTTTGATTTTGAGCATAACACACTTTTTTAGTGGAGATGTACATAATGGGCAAGCTTATGGTTCTCAATGCATGCATGTATGATGTCTTTGTTGAGTGAGAGCGTACTATGTTCGCAAAGTCCTTAAACGATATTCAATTTGCTAAGTTGAGTGTTCAGACTATTCTTTGGAGTGAGGGGCACTTATTGTATGAAAGATAGGTGATACGTAACGGTGCACATGTTGTTGAATGCGTTGGTTGCTAAAAGTTGTAAAGTCAATTACATGAGTCATGCCCATTTTGAATGAAATCATGCATGTGTTAACTGATTACAGATCCTTGGAAGAAAGTGGTGGATGCACAAATACCGTAGTAGGGAGTCTAGGGTCTAGGATTAGTTAGTAAGTTGTTAGAGGACGAACAAAGCTCTAAGAGTGGGGTAGTGATCTTAGGTGTATTTATATGCCTGGAAACCTAATGATGCACACATTTAAGCCAAGTTTGGAATCAATTTATGTTGAATTAGAGTCATTTAGAGTCGTTTGATTTTATATGTACTAGCCAACATGATTAGTTGTGTAGGTGAGCTTAAATGAAGAAACGAGCATTGGAATGGACATTGAGGAACACAAAAGATCTGAGTCAAAAATAAGCAAGGAAGAAAAAGGAAGAAATGAATTCCATGGCATATCGGTATCTTCTCTGCGTCCCAGAGAGGAATTTTATTCTTGCTCGCAAAATATTTTCCAGACATAAGGCGTTGTGTCCTATCCGCGTCACGGAGAGGGATTCTACTTTTTGTTCGTGAAAAAAGCAATTTGGGACAGAATGCTCCGTGGGGTGGTCGCGTCGCGGAGAAGGCTTTCTTGCCACAAAGTGAATCTAAGAAACACCTCTGCGTCGCGCCATTGTGTGGAAGATTTGGCCGTTTTGACTTAACTATAAATAGAGGAGTATTTTATTTTATTTACATTATTCTTTTTCTGGGTTTTGATGAACAACGATTTGGAGAGCTATTTCATCAGTTTTAGGGTTCTTTCCTAAACTCTTCTACTTTTAATCTTTTTATGTCATTTAATCATTGCTTGATCGAAGATACTATTATGAGTAGCTAAATACCCTAGTTCTAGGGTTGTGGCTACACGATGATTGTAATTGATTAAGTTTTCATGGATTGCATTTAACTATCATTGAATCTCTCTTATGTTCTTGTTTTTTGTATTTCGTGCCTGATCACCATTGAAATAAACATATTGTCTTAATTGAACTCGGGAGAGGAATAAAAGGATAGAACGTAGGGCATAAGGAGCATGATTTTCTCTTAATAATTAGGGTTAATTTGTATCTAGGATAGGGATATAACTAGAAACTATGCTTGGTCATTATACAGGAAGAAATCATAATGGTCGGTACTTGGTCCAACCTATCCCCGCTCAACGATGTAGTTAGGTTGTCATTTATCGTAGGTGATTAGAGGTCGGGAGACCATAATCATATATTTAACCCTGTGATCATTGATTCGATAGTTGATAAATATCCGTTTAACAAGATGAATTGCATGAATCCTGATAAGAGCTGCAGCCCTGGACTTTACCCAATCATTGTTTGAAACCCTTGAAATTGAATCGCGCGTGTTTAATTTTGGTTAACTTTTAGATTATAAAATAAATCACTCTTAAAATCTTGATAACACTTGCATTAAGCTGAAAGTTTTGGGGAAATTAAGTGATTCTAATCGTGAGTCCCTGTGGGTACGATACCCAGCTCTTTATAAGAGCCACTTTAATACTTGAACGACCATGTGCACTTGAGTGTGCGATTTGGGCGCAACAAGTTTTTGGCACCGCTGCTGGGGACTTAGAAATTAACTATTCTTCTAGGTTATACTTTTTTTTGGTTTGTTTTTTTAATTAGTTTTTTTCCAACAATTAATTATTATTTTTTCTTTAAAATAGTGGTACTCTTCTTGATATAGATGATTGGGATAAATCATGGTTGGGTGATGAATGTCCTTTATGTCATATATGTGGTCGTTGGTATATTCATTGGAATGGTTGTCCTAAATCTTATTCCCTTCCCCCTAACCCCTATAATGATTCTTCTGTTATTTGTGATGTTGGTAGGGGCGATGGAGTGGAGAGTGCAAAACAAGAGGCGCGCCACGTGAATTCATTTATGGAATGTACAGACATGCTGGACAAAGTTTATTAAAAAATCACAGAACAAATATTTGAATTCACAGAAGGGTATAAAAAAATCATGAAATTACTAGATAAGCTTGACGTTATTCAATTAGAAATTACAATCCAAGCTGAACTAGAAGAGATTGAAGCCCAACAAGGAGAAAGTTATGGAGAAACGGAGATAGTGAGCCAATTTTGGATACAAGGACAAACTCAACTTCTAAAGCTTGAAGAGTCTATCTGTGATGGTCTGACATACATGAGAACCCAACTGATTGAAGGAAGAGTTGAGCTCACACAAGAAATAGATCAATTTGGCTCAAATATTTATGACTTGGAGACTCACTTGATCAAAAAGATTGAGGCGTTTGATGCCCAATCACCAATTGTCGTGGATAATGACCAACTAGTGGAGCAAAAAGAGGAATTCCAACAATTCAACTACACCTTATTCCTTAATATCGATGTTGATAAAGAGTACAAAAATGAGAATGTTGTAAATAATGCTGCTTTGGAGTTGAGGCAACTTGAATCTCATTCAAAACATTTTTCTATATCATTTGAACTAATGGTGAGTGTATAGATGAGGAACAAGACCCCTACATCCTAAAGTTTTTTAGTCCACGTAGACAAAATGACATTCCTCACTTTAGGGCCAAGAAGTGCAAGATGCGACATATATTACTTGGTTCATTTATCTTTATACCACCCCCCTAGAGAGCAGCAAAAAAATTGATGCAAAGTTAGGGGTACAATTCATAAGTTCAAAGTGGAAAGAAAAATGGTGAACTAACTTGTGTCGTGCCGCGACGTTAAATTAGGCGCTTATTGAAAGGCAACCCAATTTTTAGTGTAACTTCTTATTATTTTATTTTTTTGTGTTGTTTTACAGGTTTTGGAGAAGTCTGAGTATCCGAAATTTGGAGCTAAGGAGCACGTTTGATCTCAAGTGTGGGGTGACGACCCTTGATGAAAATTAAAAGAACATGCTACTAGCTAGGCCTAAAGGCCTCGGGGAGTTTTTCTAACCCTTGTTTTAAACTTTATTTGATGCTTTGGGGACATATCATCTTTTTAAGTGCGGGGTGGAGGAATGAATTCCTAATGTTTACTGTTTTATTGAGTATTTTCTTTTTTAGGATGAGTTCCTTGTCTTTTGTTTTCAGTTCTTTTCCCGAGGATAGTCCCTTTGAATCGAGTGTCTTTTACTTTTTTATGAATAAGTTTTCTTTTATTTTAATTTTTTTTTTTGAGAGAAAAGAAAAGACCCTTTTGAGTGGTATGATACTTGCTATTTAGGTCTAATTGTTTAGTCGTACTTTCTTGTGAATGCTTGATTAAAAAAAATGCAGACTCTTTGACATCTAAGCTCATGGTTGTGACTTTATATTTAGCTTATTTTATTTTGTAGTTTGTTATGATCTTGTCTCTCTTAGAAGTGGAATTGATCCATCTTGATTGATACTTGTGCCATGGTGAGAATTTGTTTATTGCATGTTTTGCATCTTAGTCTAGAACTTGTCCTGCATGTTATTGAAGCGAAATAAAAAGTGTTGCTTTGTTTAGGAGATGATAATAGGCTTTCTTTGATTTATCTGGTAAATTTTAGTCTTTTCAACTATTGTATCACTAGTTAGCCCTTTTGAGCCTGATGCCTTTTGTTGGTAGCCATATTTTCCTTGAACTATTTTGTTGAATCCCAAGTTTTTGCACCTTGCTTCCTCGAGCATAATAGCATAGACTTATTCTAATTGATAATTCTGAAGAAAAAGGGATGATTGAGTGAAAAGGTAATCAATGATAGCTACAACATGCTTAAAAAGCCCTCTGTGAAAGAATGTGATGAAAAAATATTTTAAAAAAATGAAATTGGTCCTGCTATGTTGTGTGGAAAATAAAAGTATGCCCAAACATTGGCCCTGGTCCTACCAAGGATATTGTGCACCTCAATTGAGGGTGGCTAGTGAAAAGGCATATATATAAAAAAAATAAAAATAAAATAAAATGATTGAAGTATATTTTTGAGATGATGAGAATTACTTGTGAAATAATTGTTGAAGAGAGGACTGAAAATAAAGAGAAGAAAATAATGGGTGATGAAGTCTAAAATTGCAAAGTGCTTAAGGAAGTGTAAGTCATTATTATATAGTTTTCTACCTGTCCCCTAGCCTACATTACAACCCGTTAAAGTCCTATTTGATTCTATTCAAACATGCTTAATTAGTGGAGATGTGCATAATGGGCAAGCCTATGGTTCTTTGTGCATACATGTGAATTTTCTTTTGAGTGTGAGAGTTGTTCTTTAATGCTAAGTCATTAATTTATATTCAATCTTTTAAATTGAGTGTGTGGACTATTTTTTCTTGTGAGGGCACTTGTTCCAGAGTAGGTGAGCAAACTTAAATTTGATAAGTTCAAAGTACTTCCTTGAGGTTAGGAGGTGAGAGGTTTGTTGTTTACTTGGATGTATTGCATAATGATTGAGAATATAATAATATATAATACATAAGAAGTGCATATGGCTGCAAATTGAATTGATGCAAATTGAACTGCCACGTGGCAGTCACGGAAGAGCCGCAACATTCTGTTGAAGGCGGTGGAGCACTGGTTCACGCAGAAAATAAAAAGGAATTCAACTCCTTTTTGGTTTTGGATTCCCAATTTGTTTTGGACTCAATTATTTTATTTAGGATTTTCTACATCTACAAATAGTCCATAGAAATAATTATTAGGGGAGATGAATCATAGGGCATCAAGTAGAAAGTCGTCAATACTTTTTAGGGTTCTTTTCTTCTTCTTGGTTTCTTAGAGATTAGTGGCTAAACGCCCTTGTTCTGGGGATGTAGCTACAAATCGATTGTTGATTATTTAAGGTTCTTGAATTAATTCTTGGTTGTCATTATAAGTTATTTCTATATTCTTGTTTTAGTATTTTATGCTTGATCACCATAAGATAAATCTATTGTCTAATCTTAAAATCGAGAGAGGAGGGGTTAGATAGACCAGAGAATATAGAGAGCTTGATCAATCCATTAAGTTGAGGTGATTTGTGTTCAGGAGTGATGCCCAGACAAACAAGTTGCTTGGTTACGAAACAGGATGAAATATAAATGCTTGCCAGTTAGGCCTGTTTATCCCCGCCCAACGATGTAGTTAGACAGCTAACTGGAGTAGGCGACTAGAGGTTTACATACCCGACTCATACAATTAACCCTGTAAACTAGCAGCTTGACAATTGAAATTAGTTCTAAGCCAAGAATATGATACATGAGATTCATTGAATGCTGCTGCCCTGGAATTTTCCAACCATTGTAAGTAATCTTATTATTTAATTCCTGCATTCTCTTCTTTAACTTTTTGCACTTTTAAATAAATAATTAGACTAGTATAATTTAGTAAATAGTTAATTGACAAGTCCTTTGGGTTCGATAATCTGGTTCTTTTAAGAGCCACTATATTACTTGTGCGACCGCGTACACTTGCGTTTGCAATTGGGAGCAACAATCACCATGTTATGTCATCCTCACTGCTTCGAACGGCCCACTCCACTTAGATGTGAGCTATAACATGGAATTCAGTGTCTATCCTACACCGAAAAGAGATGTCCTTACTTGCCAAGGTAAGAACCATAATCTTCTATCTTAGGTGGATCCACTAGCTAATGTCTATCTAAGACAAACCTATGGTGGCACATAGTTATGGGATAGGGAGATTGCTACTAGAAACCCGTCCTCTACTATGGGGGAGCTTCCATCGCAATATCCTCTTGTTGCTAAACATAATTCCCACATAATAATCATTAATCTTAAATTGTCTTATTATCCATGGAAGGGCACATCAAGTAGCCAATCCAAGTTAGAATTCATTATAATAACTCCTTAATCTCGGTTCATCGTAGGTGAGAAAACCTTTCAACCTTATGAATCCTTTATTAGAGAAAACCCTTTCAGATTCATGTTTTGAGTAGTATGTGAGAAATCGTTTCACAACCACAACATCATCGTTACTTCACTCTCAATGCAACCTCAAATTATTTTCATCAATTTGATAAGAAACATGCATAACTTCATAAATTCTTCTTTCATAGTTCAAAAGCCTCATCATATCATCATAGTCTAGAAATAATGGGTCATACATGTATTAATGGGATTTCAACTTAAAAACATGTATTTACTTCAATTCATGTGTAAAAAGACATAAAACAATCAATTGGATCATTATTGAAAAGGAAAACGTGAAATTGAATAAAACCCTAATTTCGATTGGAGATTCTACCTTGTAAAATTGGAGAATTTAGGAACCCTATCCTCTATAGGTGAATACTACCATACCTTGATTTCAATAGCCCACAATTAATGGTGAATTAAAGACTTGATCTTGAAACCTTAGACTTCTTCTTCAAGCTTTAGACAGAGAAGTATCGGGGAAGAACTTTGATCAACTTTGAGGATTTTGGAGAATGAGTTCAATTGGGTAATTTGAGGGTTTAAACTGTTTTTATAGGCCTAGGGTAGAGGATAAAATGACATAGTATTGGGTTAAACAATTAGAAAAAGACCCAAAATCCCTTAGAAATTAATTGCCTACTCGACCTACGACTCAGACCTATGGTTCATAGGTCTATTTACGGACCGTCCTGATAGACCATAGGTCAAGTGCTGTGACCTTAAAACTATCCAAATTCTACGGAACCCTATGTATGGTTCATAGGTCCTCTTATGGACCATACATACCAACCGTAGATCCCAACTTTGACTTTCTAAATTTTACCAAGTCTGTAACCCACCTACGAGACCTATCTACGACTCGTACAAGGAATGATGGACTATCCTGGTGAGCCGTAAAAGGGTACTGGAACTTGATTTTCAAAAATTATTTACCCATCCACCTACGGCCTGTAAGAGCACCTACAGTCCGTCGTGGGGTCCATAGACACAGACACTAGTTTTAGAAAATTTACATTTTTCCTTCTTTTTTTTCTTCTAAATTTGGGGTGTTACAATATCTCTCCCTTGGAACATTCGTCTTCGAATGGGACTCAAGACATTATAAGAAGGGTAGGAAGAAGATATAACAACCCAACATGAATGCAATTACATAAATGCTTATATCCGAGGAGGAAAATCAACTTCATGCTAAAGTATATCCAACACATCATCTCATTATGTCTATATGTCAAACATACTCAAATGCACATAAACATGGAGAAATCAATCAAGTTAACTCATTTTCTCAAAATTTTAAGCTTTTTATGAATATGCATAATGAGGAAACATGGGAATATCTAAGACACATGAAACTAAAAGCGTAAACCATGAGGAACTAGATACCTCGAGTACGAACGGAGGGAAAAAGATGAGGATAACGGGACATCATATCGACCTTGGCCTCCCAAGTAGCACCATCAACTAACTGATTCCTCCAAAAAACCTTTACGGAAGCAACTTATTTGTTTCTCAACTTCCGAACTTGTCGGTCCAAAATCTCAACTAGAAATTCTTCATAAGAAAGATTATCCTTTATACCAAGACTCTCCAATGGTACTATAGAAGTTGGAGGGTGCACTTTAGCACTGATTTTAGGGCTCTCAGCGCACAATAGCAAGGCAACAATTGTGCATTGAGAGTGCTTTCCGATTACTCGCCGCCGTCAAACAACCCATACACAAACACCAAAAATAGTTACCCCTGCTACTGGTGAAGCTCATCAGCTGAATACGCTTACTTTTGGGAGCTTCTTACCCCTAAAATTTCGTGCGATTGTAGAGAATGAATATAGTAGTATGGAAGTTGAAATTCACTTGGAGAATGCAGATGGGAAAGAGACTCTGAAGAGGCGACTACAATTTTCTGATGCTGAAACATCTAAACAACCTACTCTAGCAGGAGATTCTGCTAAAGGCAACCGCAACAATGGTAAGACCTTAAACTTTATTCCTCCTATACTTAAAGAGGGTGTACTTACTGTGACAATTAAGGAGGAGGATATTTGCCTACAAATTAAGGAATGGGAAACAACTTTAATTGGCTATATAATTGGAGATAACCCGTATGAACTGCAAATGATAGAGTATGTAAAGAAGGTATGGGGTTTTATTGAACAACCCCAGGTATTATATCATGATGATGGATATTATGTTTTTAAATTTCGTAATATAGCTGAAAAGGAGGAAGTGATGCAGGATGGACCTTATTTCTATGGAAACAGACCCATGATTTTGAGGAACTAGGATGTGGATTTTGAACTCGATGCTGATATTAGTCAAATTCCAATTTGGGTAAAATTTCTGAGATTACCTGTTGGATACTGGTCTGTTACGGCATTGAGCAAGGTTGCTAGTGCTATTGGGATTCCATTGGTTACTGATGGATTTACTGATAAAGCTGAGAAAATATCATCTACGAGGGTCCTGATTGAGGTGGATATTTCAAAAGTCCTACCAGATACTATTGTTGTTGAAACCCCTTCTGAGCCTTGGAACCAACCTATTGAATATGAATGGAGACCCAAATTTTGTAATAATTGTATTAAACTGTGACATATGGAAGATGAATGTTGGTTTACACATGACCCAAATGGAACAAGAGACAAGACTTAATTAGAAGGAATGAACATGAACCAAGGGAAGGGCAAGAGAACAAAAGGTAAAAGAAGAAGGATGGTTACTAAATGGATACCTGTTCAGAATCAGAAAAAGGATGCCACCATCAATGATGAAGCAAATGTAAATGCAATGGTGACACAACCTATAAAAGAGCCTAGTCCTGGAAGGAATGGGAGGCAACATGTTGAGGACAGTATCTGTACAGAAGCAGTACCTATAGAGAATGATCCTGGAGAAAGGAGTGGGAAGCAACATGTGGTGGAGAGCACGGATGCAACTATTGAAATTGAACCTGGACAAGGGAGTGGGAAGACACCTGTGGAGGAATGTCTTGACAGTACACTGGAGGATCAGATGCAAAATGGTGGGAAGAGTGCTGGCAACTACATGCCATTCCATCCCACATGATCATCTCTACTTGGAATATTAGAGGCCTTAACCAAGGCCATAAACAGAAGGAGATCAAACTCTTTCTGAATAAACATATAATATATATGTTTGGCTGTTTGGAAACAAGGGTCAAAGATCATAAAGCATCCCAAATAAGAATGAAAATTGCTCCAGGATGGCTAAATGCTCATAATTATAGTGGTAGTGACAATAATGGCAGAATCTGGATTTTATGGAAAGATCATCTGAAAGTGCAAATCATCAAGGTGCATGAACAATATATCCAATGTCTAGTGGAAGATCTGAGGGTGCAGATTAGATTATATGTTACTATTGTGTATGCAAAGAATGAATTGCAGAGGAGAGAGATACTGTGGCAGGATATTATGCAGATCACATTGCAACAACAACTTCCTTGGGTTGTATGTGGAGACTTTAACAGTGTCTTGAACTCAGAAGATAGATTGGGATCCCTTGTTACACAGCAGGAGATACAGGGGTTTTAGAATGCAATAGATCATCTGCAACTAACTAATATTAGGGCTACTGGGTGGCATTATACTTTGTGCAACAAACAGGCAAGTGATAAAAGGGTCTATAGTAAAATTGATTGGGCTTTTGGGAATATGCAGTGGCTACAACAATTTGGTCATGTGGAAGCTGATTTTTTGAATCCTTCAGTATCTGACCACTCCCCAATATTGAGTAAGTGTAGACAACATCACAACATTCATCCTAGAGTCTTTAGATTCTATACTAATGTGATGGAACATCCTAATTTTGCTACAACTCTGAGTAAGGCTTGGGGTGAAAGTACTAGGGAGTGTACAATGAAGCAGATATGGAAGAAACTTAACAAATTCAAAGAGCAAAGCAAGGGAATGAATGCATATATGGCCTCGTATAAACATAAGTTGAATATGTTGAGGGAACAACTAGATATCTTACAAACAAACCTGCAAACAAGTAACTTGGATCAAAGTATCATAGAGCAGGAGAAGAAAATTTTAATAGATATTGAGAAGTGGAGTAATATTGAGGAGCTTGTAATAAGACAAAAATCTAGGGCAACATGGATAGATCATGGGTACTCCAATACCAAATACTTTCATGCTCAGTGGAAGGTTAGGACCAGCTACAATACCATTTCATCCATTTATACTGAAGCAGGAAACAAGTTGACAGAACCTAATCTAATTGAGGATGAGTTTCTTTCTGTTTTCAAGGGGTTGATGGGGACTAGAGCATCTGCATTGACATGTCTAAATATTAAGGTGGTTAGAAATGGAGAATGTCTTTCCATAGCACAACAGAGAGACCTTATTAAAGAGGTCACTAGAGAAGAAATTTTGGAGCCTATTAAAGAGATGCCCAAAGATAAAGCTCCAGGTGTTGATGGATATCCAATTGAATTTTTCACCAAGAACTGGGATGTGGTTCAAAAAGATGTTATTGTTGCTGTTAAGCACTTTTTTTTAGACTGGCAGTCTGTATCCTGCTATCAATGTCACAACTGTAACACTGATTCCTAAAATTCCAGCACCTACAAAAGTGAAAGATTACAGGCCTATAGCTTGGTGCACCACTTTATACAAAATCATTTCCAAAGTTCTTACAAGGAGAATTAAGTTAGTGATTTCAGGGTTGGTGAGTAAAGCTCAATCAACATTTGTTGAAGGAAGAAGTATAGTGGATAACATCATGGTCAGCTATGAAATATTCAAAAGTTATAATAGGAAGTGGATATCCCCTAGATGTGTGCTCAAAGTGGACCTGAGAAAGGCTTACGACACTTTGGAATGGGGATTTTTAGAGAAGTTGCTGAGTGATTTAGGATTTCCTGCTAAATTTGTGCACTGGATTATGACTTGTATGTCTACTGTCTCTTATTCCTTGTTAATGAATGGTGGACTCATTGCCCCTTTTCTAGCACAAAGGGGCATTAGACAAGGGGATCATATGTCCCCTTATCTCTTTGTCTTGGCTATGGAATACCTGGGAAGAGAGCTTAACCAACTGGCTCTAAATGGGGATTTCAACTATTATCCTAGATGTGAAAAGCTGAACAACATACATATTTGTTTTGTTGATGATATGTTGATGTATTGCAGGGCTAACATTGTGTCTATCAAATTAATGTATGATGCCTTCACGAAGTTTTCCAAGGCATCTGGATTACAAGCTAATACTGACAAAAGTTCCATATATATTGCTGGAGTAAGTGATCAAACAAAGCAAGACATTGTAGAAGCATTGGGGTTCAGTGTGGGTACTCTACCTTTTAGGTACCTTAGTGTACCTCTCTCTTCAAAGAAATTGACTGTTGCTGCTTATTTACCCCTCATTGAGAAGATAACATCTAAAATTACTTTCTGGTCTGCCAAGTTATTGTCATATGTTGGTAGAATGCAACTAATAAAAGCAGTGTTGTTTGGAGTTCAAGCTTATTGGGCTCAGATTTTCCTCATTCCTAAGAAGGTCATGAAGACAGTTGAGCAAATTTGCAGAACATTCTTATGGACAGGTGCAATGACAGTGTCCAAGAAAGCTTTGGTGGCTTGGTATAATGTGTGCCTGCCAGGGGCTGCAGGTGGACTAAATATAGTGAATCTATGCATTTGGAACTCAACTGCAATTCTAAAGCTACTATGGGATATCAACAGGAAAAAGGACTGTCTTTGGGTTCAATGGGTACATGACTATTATCTCAAGAAGGGTGATATTACCTAAGTCCAAATCCCTAAAACAACTTCCTGGGTGGTGAGAAAGGTATTGGAATCTAGACAACAATTGATCACTCGAATACAAAGCCATGGAACAATACATCAACAACTTGGAAATGTCCAGCAGAGAGGGAAAGTTTCAATCCATAAAATGTATGTCAACTTATTGCCTGTTCATCCCAATGGATAGACAATTGAAGAAAATCCTCCACAAATATTCTATAATAACCGGCTAAACCCAAGAAACTTCTAATATCCGAAGGGGATAGAGGTCTAGGCCAACTCTTAACCGCATCTGTCTTCTTAGGATCTACCCCAATACCTTTTCCGGAAACAATGTGACCAAGGAAATCCACGCATCTTTACCAAACCCGTACTTACTAAACTTTGCAAAGAGTTGTTTGTCCTTGAGGACTTGCAACACAATCCTCAAATGATTGGTATGCTCATCCTCACTCCTTGATTAAATTGAGATATCATCAATACACATGATCACAAACATATCAAGGTATTGTCTAAACACCATATTCATCAAATCCATTAATGCGGCTGAAGCATTAGTCAAACCTAATGACATTACCAAGAACTTGTAATGACCATACTAAGTTCAAAAAGTCATCTTCGGAATGTCATCTTCCTTCACCCTCAATTGGTGGTAACCCGACCGGAGGTCGATCTTAGAGAAGTAACTTGCTCCTTGTAGTTGATCAAACAAGTCATATATCCTTGGAAGAGGATATTTTTTCTTAATTATAACTTTGTTCAATTGCCGGTAATCAATACATATGCGAAGTGAACCATCTTGCTTACGAACAAACAAAACTAGAGCACCTCATGAAGATACTCGATCAGATGAAACCCTTATCTATCAAATATTTCAATTGCTCTTTTAACTCCTTAAGTTCTGTTGGAGCCATTGGGTAAGGAGGAATAGAGATATGTTGCGTATTTGGGAGAAGGTCAATACCAAAGTCTATTTTCCTTTCGGGAAGAACATCGGGTAGGTCATCGGGAAACACTTCCGGAAACTCATTAACAATGGGGACTGACTCAAAAGTAGGGGTTTCAGAATCCATATCCCTCACTCCAACTAGATGGTATATTCAACCCTTAGAAATCATCTCTCTAGATTTAAGACAAGAGACAATCTGACCTTTCGACATAAAATTTCCCCCTTTTCATTATAGGATAGGCTCATTTGGAAACTGAAATTTGACCACTCGGGTTCTACAATCAATAGAAGCATAACAAGAATGCAACCAATCCATACCAAGAATAACATTGAAATCTAACATATCAAGCTCTACAGTATCAACATGAGTGACTCTATGGGATAATGAGATGGGACAATTTCTATAGACTCGTTTAGCCACAATAGATTCACCAATAGGAGTAGAGAAAGAAAAAAGATCTAACAACATATCTGGAAGAAAATCAAACCTCATAGCCACATATGTCGTCACAAAATATAAGGAAGCATCGGGATCAAGCAAAGCATAAACATCAAGATAGAAGACTTTCAACATACCGGTAACCACATTGGGAGAACCCTCTTGCTCATGACCAGTTTGAAGTGTATAGAATCGGTTTTGCTTTGGAGCACTTGAACCCGAACCACTAGGCGGAGCTTGCCTACTTTCTCTTCCATTAGCCTTAAGTGATGGACAATCCCTTATCTTATGACCACTCTTACCACAACCAAAGCAACCATCCATACTGACTAAGAATTTACCCTCATGCCTCATTCCAAATTTAGCATAAGTAAACGATAAAGATCCACCACCATTTCCTTCTTGAGGTTTAGGGTTAGACACCCTATACTTGTTGAATTTAGGAGGAGCATTAGATGAGCCTTGACTAGAAAACCTTTGTTGGAATTTAGAACGACCATGTCCATTGGACCTTGAATGTGAAAAGTCACCATCACCAGTCCTTGCCTTCTTTGCCTCCCATGATTTCTCCTTATGTTTCTCTTCTTCTATTTGTTGAGCATGCATCATTAAACGAGAAATGTCCATATCATGATGAGCATGACGGTGCGACATTCTTTATACCATTTTGGACACTCCCGAAACAAACTTACTCATCCTCTCCCTAGGGTCGGCAACCAAAGTAGAAGCATACCTAGACATTTGTGTGAACTTCAAAGAATATTCCTTCACAATCATTTTTTCTTGACGAAGTTTGATGAATTAAAGTACCTTTGCCTCCCTCATCTCAATGGGAAAGAACCTATCAAAGAAAGCGACCTTAAACTTTTCCCAATCAAGAGGACCCACATCAATCACCCTCTCTTCTTTCCATTGGTTGAACCAAACTTGAGCAACACCCTTAAGTTGATAAGCGTCCAATTTCTCCTTTTCCACCGGTGTCACTCCCATAATCAACACCTTATACACTTCATCAATGAACTCTTGAAGATCTTCCTTAACCTTGGAACCATGAAACTAGTGAAGTCCCTCACTCTAGTTACCGTCGTACCCATATTTGGGTTCCGGGGACCACAACCTCCCTATTTTCTTGAGTCGTCATGGCTTGGTTCAACACTTGAAAAATAGCTCTAAACTCCGCATTAGTCACTTGTTCGGCCAAAGGGTCGACCACAACTTGAGGAGCCTGAGAAGGAGCTTCTCGTTCCACATTCTCATTCACATTCCTCCTAATATATTCTCTTCGAGGGGCCATATCCTGAAAAAAATCAGATAGGGATTATTAGAAAGACATATAGAGGTACACTCAATCACACAACTTTAGAGTAATGAAAGAAATGAAGTTTCCTAATCATCTTATAGCTTCATATTCATAAATGTGGCGAGCTTCACACTCATGAACAAGACTCTACTCAACGTGGCTTATGAGACTTCTAGGACCTTTCCAAATCTTGTGCTCTGAATACCAAGTTTATCACGACTCAAAGTACACCCTAGTCGTAACATGGCGTATAGGACACTGACATACCCTATACAAGTCACTTAGCATCTATATACAAGATAATAAAATCTTAAAGAGTCCAAAATACATTTTCGATTCATAAAGAGTTTGAAAAATACAACGGAAGTCTAACATAAGTGTTAAAGCCATATATTACATCATAGGAGTGATTGGGACGTAACCAATACATCACATACAAAATCTAAAATGCAAAGACATGAAAACAATAAAAGAGTCTCGGTCTTTGGAACATGAGGACTCACCAATCTTCAATGTCTAAAAGAGATCACTAGCCACAGTTATGGGAGGTAGGAGCATCATACCCTACATTAGTGAAACAATGTAGGCAAAAGTATGTGTTAGTTCATGGAATGTACCAAGTATGATATCAATGCATAAGAGTTGTGAAATCATGTTAAGGGCACTTTAAATGACATGTAATGACCAAACAAAAATCATAAAATAACAAGTTAAAAGACATAAGTCGTAATCATGGTCAATGCATGCTAAAAATCTTTAAAACATATTTGAGATACTTCTAGAAGTAACCTTAGTTCATTATTATGGGAAGTTTTCCAGTAACTGACATAGACCATGTGAGCTATAACATGGAATTCAATGTCTATCCTACACCGAAAAGAGATGTCCTTACTTGCCAAGGTAACCACCATAATCTTCTTGCTTAGATGGATCCACTAGTTAATGTTTATCTAAGACAAACCTATGGTGGCACATAGTTATTGAATAGAGAGATTGCTACTAGAAACCCGACTTCTACTACGAGAGAACTTCCATCTCAATATCCTTTTTCTACTAAGCATAAATCCCATGGAATAATCATTAATCTTACTTGTCTTATTATCCATGGAATGGTACATCAAGTAGGCAATCCAAGCTAGAATTCATTAGAATAACTCCTTAATCTCGATTCATCTTAGGTGAGAAAACCTTTCAACCTTATGAATCTTTTATTAGAGAAAATCCTTTCACATTAATGTTTTGAGTAGTATGTGAGAAATCCTTTCACAACAACAACAACATCGTTGCTTCACTCTCAAAGCAACCTCAAATCAGTTTCATCAATTTGATAAGAAACATGCATACTTCATAAATTCTTCTTTCATAGTTAAAAAGCCTCATCATATCATGCATCGTTGCACATCAATCTTTATTTTCTTTATTCTATGCCATGTACCCTTCTTTTTCAGTGGATGGATAGGGCCTCTGGGGACTCCTCATGCTATCTCTCTCATGTGGATCCACCTCATCTATTAGGAATAGATTAGTAATTAAAAAAGGGTAAGAGAGATTCTTTTTACCTTCCAAGACAACCACATGAATGTGTTGCACAATGATCTGCCCAACATTTATAGAAATTTCATCCATGATGACACAAATCAGAAGTGTTGTATCAAGAGACACATCAATCTCATTCCTCGAAGGAATCACCCTAATATAAATGATGGAAAGCCAAGTCTTGCTTCAGCTGTGAAATCTGAAAAGTCAATTAGGTGGTTGTTCTCAATCCACCTAGGCCTATGGCCCCATGCAAGTGTGTCACAAACAATTCTTAGCCCATTTCCCTTGCCCTTTTCATGTGAACTTCATAATTGACATAATAAAGACCATAGTAATTATTGATCCTTGTGGAGTAAAAATGAAATCATTTGCCCCGGAATGTAACTACCAAATCACTGGAGAAGTCGGTTTCGGTGGCATTAGCATAGAACTCTCGAACTACTGTGTAGTTAACCTGGATAGGCTTATCTGTGAAACACATCCATGTGATGGCCTCTAATTGCCCATAGAAATCTAGCATGCTCTCTTGAAGATTTGTAAAGAGAAGACCCCTCTCCCTTGTGATATTCTGCGTGAGGAGGCAGTCATGCCATCGGTGGCATTTAGCTAATAGAAACCCCTCACAGTCAAAGATTTCAGCTGCCAAAACATTTTCTTGCATTTGTTCCTAAACTTATTTGATGTTTTCGACCATGATTTTGTAAATAAAGTACCTATACAAGATGCAAACATGTTAAATGAGTGCAAAGGCATGCAAATCAATGTATTATCAAGGAATTAGGCCAAAGAAATGAGTGAAATGGGAGTCGAGGAACAAGGTTGAAGCTACTATTTTGGCAGAAAATTTTGTAGGCAGACGACTCATCTCACGATTGTGAGGCTCACCTTTTCAAGTCACTGTGATCGAGGGATTAGACTTTGCGATCACAGAATTTCAAAATTTAATACATCACGATTGCGAGATGAGACATCGGTATCGTGTAGAACAATTCAACCCAGAAAATTAAACTTTACTTTGGCGTTTCATCGAATAGGTTGTGAGCAAACTTTTCTCATGCCTTTTTCACAGTAAATTAAACACCCCAACACCCAAGTTTTCAGATTACACTCAGTATGCAACATTAAACAACACCCTAATCCAATAAAATCAGTTTTTTAATCACAAATCATGATCACAATGTAGGGAGAGATTTAACCCTTTTTCAAACTACCTACCAATTTCAAAACTAATCAAGAGAAGGGGGAACTATATACCATGGAGGAAAGATCATACCTTAAGTGAGGAGAAAAAACTTGAATGGAACTCCTGTAACCAAATGACCTAAGCAGTTGATTTTATAGGGGGGCAAGTTTTTAGGACGTTTTAAGGAGTTATAATTTGGAACAATGAACTTGATTTGAAACTGCTGCCTTTTTATTCTCATGCGAGCAATCACGATCGTGACCCCATTCCTGTCGATCACGACAAGAAGTTGCTTTACCTTTCGTGAACGCGAGACTAGTCACTCATGATTATGGACCTGAGGTTTAACGTATCACAATTGCGGCCAGAGGCTCTCACCATCACAATCAGTAACTTGGTACCAGACTTGCTGAAGATATTGTCCATTTGGGTGATTGGCAGTGCAAAAAGGGCGATCCACCTAATTTATTAGGTCACCTGGGTGTCCAAAAATGTGCAAACTCCTATTTTTGAAGGTGTTTTCACCTGAAACTTCAATCTCAATCAATTTTATGCATTTAAACCTATTCAAAACAATAGTCCTTAACTAAAGAGCATGGGGAGTACATGAGAGTATCAAGCATTTCATTCGATCTCTCCATTTTGAAGACTTGAATTTCTTACCCAACTTTAAATCATTCTTCCATTTTGGATCCTCATGCAAGATTGAGAGAGTCACTAAGCCACTTGAACATTGTTTTTTCATGATTGTTGGCACTCAGTTGTGTAACACCTTCGATTCCATATGAACTGAGGTTTCCATTTATGATCATTTTGGCTTTTTCTTACAACTCTAGTATCATGTTATTTATTTTAGCTTCTTGGAATGTTATTGGTTTGGGTTTGTTTTAGAAGCTCAAGATATCTTAGATATCTACCTCAATCCTTTCTTGTGTTCTCATATTGGCTTTCAACATTTCAATCCCAAACTTGAGTTGAACAATCTCATCACACCAAGCAAGGTGCAAGTCATGAAACTCTTCTTCGCTCTTTCTGGCCATTGGATAAGGAGGAGTTTCCACCCCTACGGTTGCTCTCACCTTAGCCCTAAGAGTTGCAAGTACGAACTCGATGTTGGACTTATCATAGCACCGAGTTAGATGCATTTTGAGAAGCCTTTCTTTTTCTCGGGAAAGAAAGATTAGGGCTCCCTTACCCCGAATGAGCTTTTCATCCACGACCCTAAGCCTAAATTGGTTTATCACATCCATTTCACTACAAGGCCATGGGTTGGTATATGGCACACCACTCCCAAATATATGATGATCACAAAGAGCCATAGAAACAAAACAAAAGAAGTAAAAACAACTATTCACAATCTAGATAAAATCCTAAATCAATTCAATATTCCTAATTGTTCCCCAATAGTGGCACCTTTTTTATAACACTGAAAATACCCTCAAAACAAGTTTGAAGAATAAGCGACCATCATCAATAAAAATACCCAACTAAAAGTCGGGGATGAAACCCAGAGGGAATAATTTGCCGGCAATCGAAAAGACAAAGGAGAAATAACTACTAGTTTGAACCTAAACACACAATTTACAATACTATCAAATTAAGAGTGATTTTTCTAATTAAACAAAGGATTTGGGCAAAGACAATATCAAACAAGGGATAATTGGGATTTTGGGAAATTTGGAACTCAATACTCATTCATCGATCCATTGTAATCTCAACACATGTAACTCAATCAAAGGTAGGCTAGGTCATCATCAATGAACACTTATCTCCTTTCGGTCTCAATGTGCTTTCTCACAAAATCTCCTTTTGATCTCAATCGTGTTCAACAACAATACAATACAATACCTTAATCTAAACCCCTATTTCTAGCAAGTTTATCATTTAACAAAGTAAACCTAAATTATCTCCTTTCAGCCTCAAATTTTGGCATCAAAGCCAAAAATGATTATTAACTTAATTCTTCACTTCACATATTCTCTTTCAAGCTACCCACAAAGATCAGAAGCTAGATTCAAGCGTGCTCTCTCAAATCATAGATTAAAGCATTAAAATTTTATTAAACCTTAGTCATGAAAGCATGAAATCACATATAAAAGCATTAGAATGAGAAATCAAGACCCAAATGAATTGTTTATTTCT
Source organism: Solanum acaule (assembly GCA_036250505.1). Taxonomy (NCBI): domain Eukaryota; kingdom Viridiplantae; phylum Streptophyta; class Magnoliopsida; order Solanales; family Solanaceae; genus Solanum; species Solanum acaule. Next base: position 28,217 of record JAJOOR010012635.1, read on the forward strand.
AGCACAAAACACCAATCTCAATTATACAATTACACCTACAATTATAGTTATTGAAAGCAAGGAAATGAAAAAGGGAATAAGAAATTTTAATAATTAGAACACAATCTTCAAATCCACAACTGAATTATAAGACAACTTGCCTTCAAATCCTTACCCAAATTGAAATCTACAAGTTTTTCTCTCTAAGTCTAAGCTAAGAAAATGAACTCCTCTCTAGGGTTTTTGCATACTATGGATGATAGATGAATAATGGCCACTGATGAGTGTAAGAAGGACTTTTCAAATCAATTTGGTGAAATTCCCAATCTTCCAGGTGTCTGGCGTTTTACCCTTTGTGGTCACGATGAGTACTATCGCTCGGTCACTTGATCATGGCCTCTGACCACACAATTTTGAGATCTAAATTTCTTTTATAACACAATCGCGACCTCTGCGCTTCATGCGGTCGTGATGAGCAAACTTCTGCTAGTTCCACTTTCTTCTAATTGACCTCTTCTTGGTTCAATTCCACTTAGTTTTTTCAAATATTTTCTAAAGCAACTCTCCATTTGATTTTCCTGCAAATATGAAGGAAACCACATTAAAAGCACCAATTCTTAACTAAAGCAAGCAAAAATAACTATGAAAAGAGCCTCAAATGAGTGGAAATCCACCGCTCATCACGTGTCGATGCCCTTCCCTGCATGATTTTGGCTACTTATGATCCTCTACAGAGTTGATCCCTACTATTTTCAGGTTAAAGGTCTATTCTTATCCTTTATGGAGTTAATTTATTGTAAGACCTTGATTTGGACCCAGAAACTGTATACTGACTTCCTACATCCCCTTTGAGCTCATTTGGTTGTGTGTACTATAGTACCATATGATGAAGTGTCATGGGTCCTACTCACCTGCACGATAGGGAGGTAGGTCTATACAATATGTTACTTATGGTTACTAATGGTTCTAATGCATACTCTGTATTCATATGATTCTCCTATTACCACTATAGTTGTTTGTCAATTGCACCCTCTGGTTAATGGGATTGGTTCAGTTATTTTTGTGGTTTCTACCTTTCAGGCTTATGGGGTCCGGTTAGGTTACTGTTTGACTATATTTTGTTTTCTGTTTTGATTGGTCTATTAGCTAATAGGATTGTGTTTTAGAATTATGGTTGTTATCCTTATGACCCTAACTTTGTATCTTAGTTTTCTTATGATTAGGTTATTGTGTTGCGTTCCAGGTACGTTCTTGACTTGGGTCCTTATTTCTTGTGTCGTACTTTTGTTCCTTACTACTTGTATATCATGTTATCTCTTGTTTAGTTATTTGTGCTATGCTTTCCTTAGTACTTGTTGTTTATAATTGTGTTATATTTTGAGCTCAATCGACCAATGTATACTGAGTACCATTTTTGGTACTCATACTACACTTCTGCTCCCTGTAGATCATAGTTTGGGTTCTCGCCATTGATTTGAATTCGTGCGAAATAACTTGGAGTTCAAATACTAGGGTGAGCTCCTCGTGTTCGGAGTTACCAATTTTCATCTATTTTGGCTAGACGTAGTATTTATAATATATATAGTGACATATTGTACCCATTTTGTATTTGTAAAAGCTTTGTACTCTTATTTTCATTATACCCTCGATGCCAAGTTTTGGGATGGTTCCTTGTATTACATTTATGTTGATTACCCTTTTTGTCGCTTGGTTACAAGTGTTATGCTTCTTTTTGTTGACTTTCTCTTGGTAGCCCATTGCCTATGGCTCCAAGTTAAGGGTTAGGCTTACCTACTGGTTGGGTGTAGTAGTTGTCATCATGGCCTAATAAATCGGGTCGTGAAAGGAAGGATGGAGATATGCTAATTAACTAATGTTTTGACCTTTTATGCTTGTGTTGAATGCCAGAAAATGGCATAAATAGTCTCTTAACTATAGGAGTAGGTCTAAAATGGTCCCTTAACTATACATTTAACGGATTTAGTCCTTTAACTATTCAAAAATTTATCAGCTTTAGTCTCTTAACTATTCACTTACCGGTTTTAGTCCCTTAATTATAAACTTACCGATTTTAGTCCTTTAAGTATTCAAAAACTTATCAGGTTTGGTCTTTGTCCATTTTTTTAATACAAATAGCTAGGTTTATATTAACTGAAATCTTCATAAAATTAAATCTTTAACCCATTTTTTAAGTTGTTTCTCTATCCCCATCCTTTTTTCTTCAAACTACTCATATGAAAAGAACAATAACGTCAACGATCCAAAATAAAATTAATGAGGAAATAAGATATAAGTCCTAATTTTATTCAATGGAGAATAAAATTAAGCATATAATTGTTGTGAATGACTTGAATCCGCACTTGAATATGCTAATCAGTGCGGATTTTATTTAACCTACCCAAATATCTTTACGTAAAATAAAATCAATAGAGTGATAAAATTGATCTATTTATAAAAATTAAAAAAATTGCAAATCTACCATTTTATAAATTTCAATTTTTGAAAAATTAAACACATCCCGTTCAACGAAGTCGTTGGAGTACAAACTTTGGATTTTACGGGTAATAATTTTTTTCTTTTTATAATAAAGTTTAGCATACTCAAGTCATTAGTAGCAATAATATGCTTCATTTTATCCTCTGTTGAATAAAATTATGACTTATATTTTCTTTCCTCGTAAATTTTATTTTAAATCGTTGAGGTTAAGGTTCTTCGCATAAGGTTAATTTGAAGAAAAAGTAGTAGAGAGAGAAACAACATAAAAAGTTGCTAAATGATTTAATTTCTCGAGGCACGGATTCCGTCAATATAAACCTAAGTTATTTGAATTAAAAAAATGGTCAAAGACCAAACCTGATAAGTTTTTGAATACATAAAGGACTAAAATCGGTAAGTATATAGTTAAGGGACTAAAAATGGTAAGTGTATAGTTAAAGGACCAAAGCTGATAAGTTTTTGAATAGTTAAAGGATTAAATCCGTTAAGTGTATAGTTACGAGACCATTTTAGACCTACTACTATAGTTAAGGGACTATTTATGTCATTTTCTCTATTGAATGTCATTAAGAGCAATAAAGGGAAGACTACTTGTTTGTAAAAAAAGAATTAATGATCTAAATTTCATTACTTATTCTTTTGGCACTTTCTGCTGAGCCATTTAATTATTTTTTCCTCCTTTGGTTATAAAACTTACATCTCAGTGATCAATTACTTTCATAATTTCTATCAGATACTTTGGTAGAATTTCAATAAAAACAATAGAAAAAGATTTTCTTTTTAGTTCATTTTGATTAGTTTCTCCCTTCTTTTTTCAAATCATCTTGAGAGGAAAAGCACATGGTTGAGAATACATATTAGGGCAAGGTCGTGAAAATAGTGTTTCTTTTAGGATTGAATCTAGACGATATGTTAGAAGACTAATCTTGTTTTGGATTATCAGAGAGCAAGCAACATGAATTATGTTGTGAACCAAACTGGCAACATGTGGGCCTATACGCTGGAAGGGGTGAATAAAACTAATCCATTTAAGATTACTGGGTAGATTAAAATGTTGGAGAGTTTTATTTGGGATCCAGACCCAATTATCAATTAATTAAATAGGTCTTGAAATTAACACAAAAGAGTTATATATATTGAAGAAATATGTTTATTCCTTTCTTCTTCTTCTAGAGTCTAAAAGCTTCTCATTTCAATTCATATCTCTATCTTATTACTTATTATTTCAATATCTCCATTGTAAATAGGTTGTTTGAGTATTGTTATTACAATTCTAAAGTTGTAATCACATTCAAATATTCTTATTAATATAGTGAGAAATTTGGGTGAATTATAATTTCGATAGGTAGAAATTCAATGTGGCAAAGGGTTATTGGCTAATGATATGAGAATGAAATTGTGCAATGCATATCAGCAAATCAATACAATGCTTTCAACAGAGTTGAAGTGGCTCTATCATTGGATAATTCTCGAGCATCCCCTGATCAGAAAGCTGGCCACAACGCCATGTGAGGGATAATTCTGATTCACACTCTCTTATTCATGTCATTAGGCGTGACATGTCTATATGTTGTCTCATTATTTGCACTATATTAGATTATAGTACCATGACATCTTGCATCATAACTTTCACACATTAATTAGGATCAGAGAGGTTTGCCGATTGCGGCGACAAAATGGTGAGATTGAGCGTTAGGTTTATTTCTCCTGCCAAGTTCTTGAATGTGATGTTTTCAACCCCCATCACTGTGTTGGATACATCTACCAACTATAATCCATGTTATGATTTGTTTTTTCTAACAAAGAGTTTTTGGCAGTTAGCATAAAACTGTTTGTGTTTTGAAAAGATATCATGTCACTTGTCATTCACCGTTACAGTTTATTGACAAATATGTGGTCATATGGAATGCAGATGAATGCACCAAGATGTTTGTTTGGTTTTTCCACCCTTGGGGAGATTGTTATTTTAGCTGCTGGTTATGACTCACAAGGCAATATCCTCAACTCAGCTAAACTTTATAATTTGGAGGCAGGAACATAGAAGAGCCTACTAAGCATGAACATGCCACGTAAGAAGTGTTCTGGGAATTCATTGATGGAATGTTTTATGTGATAGGAGGAATGGAAGAGCTAAATCAATGTGGTGGACTTGTGTGGAGGAATATGATCCAAAAATGAGTCAACTTCTTTGATTTAGCTGCTCCAACACCTCCTATCACATAAAACATTCCATCCATGAATACCCAAAACACTTTTTACGTGGCATGTTCATGTTTAGTAAGCTCATCTATGTTTTTGCCTACAAATTATAAAGTTTAGCTGAGTTGAGGATATTACCTCGTGAGTCACAACCAGCAGCTAAAATAACAATCTCCCCAAGGCTGGCAAAACCAAACAAACATCTTGGTGCATTCATCTGCATTCCATATGACCACATGTTTGTCAATAAACTATAACAGTGAATGACAGGGGACATGATCTCTTTTCCAAACACAATCAGTTCTATGCTAACAGACAAAAACTCCTTGTCAGAGAAAATAGATCATTCACGGGGATTCATAGTAGGCAAATGCATCCAAAGACAATGATGGGGGTCGAAAACATCCCATTCAAGAACCTCACAGATAAACCTAATGCTCAATCACACTATTTTGCCACCGCAATCTATAAAGCTTTCTCATATCATTAGCCAATGGACCTTTTCCACATTGAATTTCTATCCTATCAAAATTATAATTCACCCAAATTCCTTAATATATTTATAAGAATATTGGAATGTTATTACAACTTTAGAATCATGATTGCAATACTCAAACAACTGAATCACAATGGAAATATTGAAATAATAAGTAAGTAAGATAGAGATAAGAATTGGGTATGAAAAGCTTTTAAACTTTAGAAAAAGAAGAGATGAACAAACACTTTTCTTCAACAAGCATAACTCTTTTGTGTTAACTTCAAGACCTATTTAACCAATTGATAATTGGGTATGGATCCCAAGTAAAACTCCTCAATATTTTAATCTGCCCAATAATCTTAAGTGGACCAGTCTCATTCACCCCTTCCAGCCATAGGCCCTCATGTAGTCTATTTGGTACACAACATATTTCATGACTCTAACGATCCCATGATACCAAATAACATTTTCCTTCTAACATGTTGTGTGAATTCAATCCTAAAAGAAACGTATTAATTAGGAGCAACGAGCTTTATAAATTGCGGCAACAAAATAGTGTGATTGAGCCTTAGGTTTATTTCTCCTGCCGGGTTCTTGAATGGGATGTTTTCAACCCCCATCACTGTCGTCGCATTCATCATCCAACTATGAATCCATGTGAATGATTTGTTTTTTCTAACAAGGAGTTTTTGGCAGTTAGCATAGAACTGTTTGTGTTTTGAAAAGTGATCATGTCACTTGCCATTCAGTGTTACATATTATTGACAAACATGTGGTCATATGGAATGCATATGAAGGCACATAGATGTTTGTTTGGTTTTGCTAGCCTTGGGGAGATTGTTATTTAGCTGCTGGTTGCGACTCACGAGGTAATATCCTCAACTCAGCTGAACTTTAAAATTTGGAGGCAGGAATATAGAAGATCTTATTAAGCATGAACAAGCCACGTAAGAAGTGTTCTAGGGTATTCATGGATGGAATGTTTTATTTGATAGGAGGCATTGAAGGAGCTAAATCAAAGTGGTTGAATTGTGTGGAGGAATATGATCCGAAAACGAGTCAACTACTTTGATTTAGCTCCTCCAACACCTCCTATCACATAAAACGTTCCATCCATGAATACCCAAAACACTTCTTACGTGTCATGTTCCTGCTCATTAAACTCATCTATGTTTTTGCCTACAAATTATAAAGTTCAGCCGAGTTGAGGATATTACCTCGTGAGTTACAACCAGCAGCTAAAATAACAATCTCCTCAAGGCTGGTGAAACCAAACAAACATCTTGGTGCATATATCCGCATTCCATATGACCACGTGTTTGTCAATAAACTATAACGGTGAATGATAGGTGACATGATATCTTTTCCAAGCACAATCAGTTCTATGCTAACTGCCAAAAACTTCTTGTCAAAGAAAACAGATCATTCACATGGATTCCTAGTTCGCAAATGCATCCAACGACAATGACGGGGGTCGAAAACATCCCATTCAAGAAACTAATAGATAAACCTAATGCTCAATCACACTATTTAGCCGCTACAATCAGTAAAGCTCTCCGCTCCTAATTAGTGAGAGAAAGTTATGATTCAAGATGTCATGGCACTGCAATCTGACCTAGAGAAAAGAATGACACAATATATAGACATGTCACACCCAATGGCATGAATAAGAGAGTGTCAATAAGAATTATCACCCACATGACTCTGATGGCCAGCTTCCTAATGAGGGGATGCTAAAGAACTATCCAATCATTGAGCCACTTCAACTCGGTTGAAAGCATTATAGCGATTTTCTAATATTCATTATATAATTTCATTCTCATATCATTAGCCAATGGACCTTTGCCACATTGAATTTATATCCTATCGAAATGATAATTCACCCAAATTCCTCACTATATTTATAAGAATATTGGAATGTGATTATAACTTTAGAATCGTGATTGCAATACTCAAACAACTTAATTACAATGGAAATATTTAAATACTAAGTAACTAACATAGAGAAACGAATTGGGTTCAAAAGCTTTTAGACTTTAGAAAAAGAAGAGAGGAACAAACATTTTTCTTCAACATGCATAACTCTTTTGTGTAAACTCCAAGACCTATTTATCCAATTGATAATTGGGTATGGATACCAAATGAAACTCTCCAACATTTTAATCTGCCCAATAATCTTAAGTGGACCAGTCTCATTCACATCTTCCATCCATAGGCCCTCATGTAGTCAATTTGGTATAAAATATATTTCATGACTCTAATGATCCCATGATACCAGATAAGACTTGCCTTCTAACATGTCGTGTGAATTCAATCCTAAAAGAAACTCATTCATTAGGAGCTGAGAGCTTTACAAATTGCGGCGATAAAATAGTGTGACTGAGCATTAGGTTTATTTCTCCTGCCAGGTTCTCGAATAGGATGTTTTCAACCCCCATCACTATCGTTGGATGCATCTTCCAACTAAGAATCCATGTGAATGATTTGTTTTTTCTAACAAGGAGCTTTTGGCAGTTAGCATAGAACTGTTTGTGTTTTGAAAGAGATCATGTCACTTGTCATTCACTGTTACAGTTTATTAACAAACATGTGGTCATATGGAATGCAGACTAATGCACCAAGATGTTTGTTTGGTTTTGCCAGCGTTGGGGAGATTGTTAATTAGCTACTGGCTATGACTCACGAGGTAATATCCTCAAATCAGCTGAACTTTATAATTTGGAGGCAGGAACATAGAAGAGCGTACTAAGCATGAACAAGCCACGTAATAATTGTTTTGGGGTATTCATGGATGGAATGTTTTATGTGATAGGAGGCATTGGAGGAACTAAAACAAAGTGGTGGACTTGTGTGGAGGAATATGATCTGAAAATGAGTCAACTACTTTGATTTAGATCCTCCAACGCCTCCTATCACATAAACCGTTCCATTCATGAATATCCAAAACACTTCTTACGTGGCATGTTCATGCTTAGTAAACTTATCTATGTTTTTTCCTACAAATTATAAAGTTCAGCTGAGTTGAGGATATTACCTCGTGAGTCACAACCAGCAGCTAAAATAACAATCTCCCCAAGGTTGGCAGAACCAAACAAACATCTTGGTGCATTCATCCGCATTCCATATGACCAAATGTTTGTCAATAAACTATAACGGTGAATGACAACTGCCATGATTTCTTTTCCAAGTACAATTAGTTCTATGCTAACTGCCAAAAACTCCTTGTCAGAGAAAACAGATCATTCACGGGGATTCATAGTTTGCAAATGCATCCAACGACAATGATAGGGGTCGAAAACATCCCATTCAAGAACCTGACAGATAAACCTAATGCTCAAAATTACACTATTTTGCCACCACAATTTGTAAAGCTCTCCGCTCCTAATTAATGAACGAAAGTTATGATTCAAGATGCCATGGCACTACAATCTAACCTAGAGCAAAGATGAGACAACATATAGACATGCCACACCCAATACCATGAATAAGAGAGTGTGAATAAGAATTATCCTCCGCATGATGCTGATGGCCAACTTTCTGATGAGGGGATGCTGAAGAATTATCCAATGATAGAGCCACTTCAACTCGGTTGTAAGCATTTTAGCGATTTCCTGATGTTCATTGCACAATTTCATTCTCATATCATTAGACAATGGACCTTTGCTACATTGAATTTCTATCCTATTGAAATTATAATTCACCCAAATTCCTCACTATATTTATAAGAATATTGGAATGTGATTACAACTTTAGAATCGTGATTGCAATACTCAAACAACTCAATTACAATGGAAATATTGAAATAATAAGTAACTAAGATAGAGATAAGAATTGGGATGAAAAGTTTTTAGACTTTAGAAAAAGAAGAGAGGAACAAACATTTTTCTTCAACTTGCATAACTCTTTTGTGTTAACTCCAAGACCTATTTAATCAATTAATAATTGGGTATGGATCTTAAATAAAACTCCCCAACATTTTAATCTGCCTAATAATCTTAAGTGGACCAGTCTCATTCACCCCTTCCATCCATACACCCTCATGTAGTCAATTTGGTACACAACATATTTCATGACTCTGATGATCCCATGATACCAAATAATATTTTCCTTCTAAACTATCATATGAATTCAATCCTAAAAGAAACTCATTAATTGGGAGCGGAGAGCTTTACAAATTACAGCGACAAAATAGTGTGATTGAGCATTAGGTTTATTTCTCCTGCCAGGTTCTTGAATGGATGTTTTCAACCCCCATCACTGTCGTTGGATGCATCTTCCAACAATGAATCTATATGAATGATTTGTTTTTTTCTAACAAGGAGTTTTTGGCAATTAGCATAGAACGGTTTGTGTTTTGAAAAGAGATCAAGTTACTTGTCATTCACTGTTACAATTTATTGACAAACATGTGGTCATATGGAATGCAGATGAATGCACATAGATGTTTGTTTGGTTTTGCTAGCCATGGGGAGACTGTTTTTTAGCTGCTAGCTGTGACTCACGAGGTAATATCCTTAACTTAGCTAAACTTTATAATTTGGAGGCAGGAACATAGAAGAGCGTACTAAGCATGAACAAGCCACGTAAGAAGTGTTCTGGGTATTCATGGATGGAATGTTTTATGTGATAGGAGGCATTGGAGGAACTAAAACAAAGTGGTGGACTTGTGTGGAGGAATATGATCTGAAAATGAGTCAACTACTTTGATTTAGATCCTCCAACGCCTCCTATCACACAAACCGTTCCATCCATGAATATCCAAAACACTTCTTACGTGGCATGTTCATGCTTAGTAAGCTTATCTATGTTTTTGCCTACAAATTATAAAGTTCAGCTGAGTTGAGGATATTACCTCGTGAGTCACAACCAGCAGCTAAAATAACAATCTCCCCAAGGTTGGCAGAACCAAACAAACATCTTGGTGCATTCATCCGCATTCCATATGACCAAATGTTTGTCAATAAACTATAACGGTGAATGACAACTGCCATGATTTCTTTTCCAAGTACAATCAGTTCTATGTTAACTGCCAAAAACTCCTTGTCAGAGAAAACAGATCTTTCATAGGGATTCATAGTTGGCAGATGCATCCAACAACAATGATGGGGGTCGAAAACATCCCATTCAATAACCTGACAGATAAACCTAATGCTCAATCACACTATTTTGCCTCCACAATCTGTAAAGCTCTCCGCTCCTAATTAATAAGCGAAAGTTATGATTCAAGATGCCATGGCACTGTAATCTGACCTAGGGCAAAGAATGAGACAACATATAGACATGTCACACCAAATGACATGAATAAGAGAGTGTGAATAAGAATTATCCCCCGCATGACGCTGATGGCCAGCTTTCTGATAAAGGGATGCAGAAGAATTATCCAATGATAGAGCCACTTCAACTCGGTTGAAAGCATTATAGCGATTTGTTGATATTTATTGTACAATTTCATTCTCATATTATTAGCCAAAGGACCTTTGCCACATTGAATTTCTATCCTATTGAAATTATAATTCACCCAAATTCCTCACCATATTAATAAGACTATTGGAATGTGATTACAATACTCAAACAACTTAATTACAATGGAAATATTTAAATAATAAGTAACTAAGATAGAGATAAGAATTGGGATGAAAAGCTTTTAGACTTTAGAAGAAGAAGAGAAGAACAAACATTTTTCTTCAACATGTATAACTCTTTTGTGTTAACTCCAAGACCTATTTAACCAATTGATAATCGGGTATGGATCCCAAATAAAACTCCCCAACATTTTAATCTGCCCAATAATCTTAAGTGGACCAGTATCATTCACCCCTTCCATCCATAGGACCTCATGTAGTCAATTTGGTACATACCATATTTCATGATTCTGATGATCCCATGATACCAATAAGATTTGCCTTCTTACATGTCGTGTGAATTCAATCCTAAAATAAATACCATTTTTGCGGCCTTTCTCTAATCTAAATTCTTAACCATTTATTTTTTTCCTCACAATAGGATTTAAAAATTGATCGGAATGAACTGAAAAAAACAATCTTTTCTACTATATTATTGAAATCCTACCAAAGGAGCTTATCTGAATTATTAAAGGAGATGATCATTGAGATGTAAGTCTTGTAACCAAAGGAGGAAAAATAGTTAAATGCCTCATCAGAAAGTGCAAAAAGAGTAAGTAATGTAATCTAGATCATTAATTATTATTCTTTACAAAGAAGTAGTATTCCCTTTATTTATCTTAATCAAATTCAACACAAGCGTCAAAGGTCAAAACATAGTTAATTAGCACCTTAATGAGTGGTAGATTTCCGCTAATTTAAGGACTTTTAGTTCAACAATTACTGTCCTCAATGCCTATTTATGTCCTATTTTGATGATATGTTGATGTTTAGCAGCTATGAAGGCTAAAGGATAAGGCAAGGATGAATCTATGAAAAAGAGGACAAAAACATTTAAAAGAGTGTAAACTCTAAGTTGGTAGTCGCCTAACAAAAAGGGTGGATCGCCCAAAAAGTCGTGCCTCACCCAAAGTGACTGTGTGTATGTTTGAATATATTTAAGGCAGGTTGGTGAACCAAAGTTGAAACAGTGATTCACCGAACTTATTGAGCGAGCTAAATGTTCCATCACAGAAGATGACAGACTCCTGAGTTAAATTGAAGGCTGAATGGGTGAACAAGGTTGTAATCGGTGATTTGCCCAATGTGAAAGACCAAAATGATTAAGTTCACCAAAAGAGGTTCAAACGCCTGAAGCTTAAAGCAAATGAAGGGCGTGCTGAAGAGTAAATGGTGATCCACTGAAATGGAAAAGTGAGCTCGATAAAGGTCGCCAATCAAGTCACATATGGAATTTCAGACTAATTTTTTGGGAAACAATAAATAGACCAAAGGAGAGAGAAAATGGATCTTGAATTTTATCTTTTGTAGAATTCATCTATTAGATTTTTATTGAGATTTTGAACTTTTTGCACTTTCTCTTAGTTTTGGGGGTTTTGAACAACTTTCCTAATAGATACTTGATTTATGAAAAAAATCATTGGTATAATTTCTTTTCTTTTTATGATGTTGGGCATAAACCCCAAATCTAGGGGTCTGATTATGGGGTTTTGGTGTTGATATAATTTAGTAGGTCTTGTGTCTTCCTCTATTTTACTATGTACACTCATGGATTTGAGTTATTTAGCATTAGATTAATTCATGGTTTAAGGTTGAAAACTTAATCCTAGTTTAGATCTTTGATTGGTGCTTGAAAGAGATCAACTGAAGTGGGTAGATAGCTTGATACATGTAATTTAGGTTTGATTGTTGTAGTTTACCCGAAAAAGAAATTGTGGTTCAATTCTAATTGTCAAATCTGCTCGAAAGAGAGATTTAAGTAAGGTATTAGGTTGATTTGTTTTTACATAGATGAGAGAGAATCCAGGTCTTACAACAAATAGACTCCACAGAGGATAAGACCATACCTTTAATCTACGAATAGAAGGGATTAACTCCATAAAGGGTCATGAGTAGCCAAAATCATACAAGAAAGACATCAACACGCTGGCTAGTCAAGTAAAAACTGAGCACATACCAGAAGCCTCTAATGTCCCAAGTAGAAAAGAAGCACGTCAACAACGCCTCATAATTCTTAAAATCAATAAATCTAGTGATCCATGTGGTATGGCTCTTATTAAAGCCAGTGTAGAATAAAAGCCGAGTGAAAACACTATTTCTCAAAGAATGACAATGATGAGCCAGGATCGTACCAAAAAACACGTGAGAGTGAACAAATAAGGCACTACCAATAAAAAAAGTAAGTTCAATCAAACCACGTACCAAGGAGGAGAGTACTAACATGGGATCTAATAGGTCTCCAAACACAATCGCGGGCCCAACAATAAAGTCAAAGATCAAAGAATCATAGCAATCCTACCACTAAACATCAAGCGAAGGGACCAAGAAAAGCTATCGAGTCAATCAAAGAGGGGGAAGGGACTCAAGGGATGACGCCTTACCACAATCATACCACTCTAGTCTATGACCAAGCACAATAAGTGCCAACCTATGGCTACGACAAGCCACCAAAGTATTAAGAACCAACACAAGATAAACAACCCAATACAAGCCCTAGGGAAAGCAATTCACAACTACAAGGGAGATAAAACAAAGTCTAAGGCATCTAATGCTCAAATCTAGCCTAAGGCCATAAGTATCAAACCTAACAAGGATAAACATGCTAATCTATACCACAAAAGAGGCGACAAGCCTACACTAAGGATCTCAACACCCACAAAAGGCCCAAAGCTCCTACGAAATAAAGAAAAGCTAGAATGAATAACAGGGGAACTAATACCCAACAAATATATACAATCCTAAATCACATGCAATATATACTATACATTATCTAAAATGCCCAATCAAAAAAATAGACCGAAGCCTACCTCAAAGCCGATCACACATGCTCAAAATCCACCGCACATGAGCTATCCACTTATGAAATGCCTCTAAACACCGCCATGCTATCAAATTATTGATCACAGCATCATTACAAACTATAGACACTAAATTAGCAATAGTAGGAAATAGACCCAAAATAGTGTCAAATGAGAATGTGGGACCCGTCCTAAGAATCCCAAAATTGACTATGTAAAAAGGTCTAAAACAGCTCAAGAAACTTGTGCCCCAAAAATGGGCTTAATTTGAGCTCAGAAATGTGCTGAAACTGCCACGCAATAAAATCACCATTAAAGCTCAAAAATGAAACTTAGGCATCCCCGTTGGGGCAGAAATTACCTAAAAAAATATATCTTTCAAGCTTCCCTGATCACTCTAACACGTAGCCATGCCAAAACCTGAACCAACACAACTAAAAAGCTCAATCGGAGCTCCATAGCTCAAGAAATCGCGTTTTGAAAATGAGGGTTGTAGTTGAAAATTCAGGATTTAAATAGCAGTCTTCTAGTCTGTATAAGTCAAACTCAGTCGCTAAAAGGCTACATTAGCAATACCAGATTTTGCTATTTTTCAAAATCTCTGAACGGACCCTCGAGATTCATGTTGTACCTAATGAAAATAAACCAAATATGCTACCCCACTAAATTTGGCAAACCAGACTCAACGAAACCATCAAAACATTCATCTGAAGTTGTCTCATTGAAAAGTGGGTCCCACATCTAAGCTGCATTTTTAGTCAAAATTAACAAAGAGGCTCAGAATGAAATTGGAAGCCTCGAGAACTCTACGAAGGGTCGTTCATGATCAAACTTAACATTGTATAGCTAATTGTGCTAACGAAATTCTCATTCGAGCATGTTTACCAAGAATATTGACCAAAGTCAAACTCTGGCTTAAGCTTCAAAGTCAAAATGCCTAACGACACAAACTTACACCAGAATCCTCGGGGCTTGAACCAACCATGTGCATAGCCTAAAATGGCCCTTTCGAAGCCAATGAAATTGTTAGAATTGCATTCTAATGTCGTATTCTTGAAATTTAACCGAAGTCAATCGTTCAAGTTTCAAAGGCTCTAAAACACGAAAACTTGCACAAAAAAAATAAACTACCCATAGACTGAATTGTCAGTCTTAGCAAGTCATAAATGACTTGGGATCTCTACAAGAAAGCTCTAAATGTTGAAATGATTGAAAAATGGAGGAAATGACCAGAAGGATCATTACAATATCCACTACTAAAAGGGTTTTTGTCCGTAAAATTTGAAGGATAGTTATAGCCTTAAGAGTGTTTTATTGATCCCAAGCTATCCTGGACATCTCCAGCACCATCTGAAACCTGCCTACAAACCCATACAACCCAAACTTTGGGAGAACTACATCCTTCACCTGAATATCGAAAAATGAAATCCGCCAAAACAAGGAACTCAACCCAAGGCAAAGACAAAAATCCATTCTTGACTCTCAAAAACCAACAAATCCAGCTGAGACACAACCTTCTGAAGCTATCCACACTAATCCAAAGGACGATTATTTTATGAACGACAAGGCTACACATAGCCCGTCTCCAATGACCTACTCCAAGAAAGGTAACTTTTGAATAAAACTTGCACCTTGAGCCTACAAGCTACTCTCCCACCACAAATCTGAACGAACCACCCAGTCTAATGGAAACCAAAACGGTAGGCAGCGTATCAACATAGTCAACTAAACGGTAGTGGCCCAGCGATACCAACTCCCATCACACACCATGAAAGCTATCAAGCTAGATGAAAAAAGACCATATCCTGAACAAGAACCAAATCATGGATTCCACAAATTACTTTGACTCCATCATGAAGATGAACCTTCTTAGCAAATTTCCATTTTCCAGCAGCATCTTGAGTCTTAAGTCAATGTTGAGCACCACCACTCTGAATTCAGATCACAAACCAACCTCGAGAGCTATCAACAAATCTGTTGAGAAACAATGAAACTAGCAACAAGGTACAACAAGGAATCATACATCTGAATTCTGGCTAGCCATAACCAAACTACAAGACCACCAAATTAAGAAACATCTAAAAAGACAAACGAGCAACACAACTTCACAACCGAGAATATGATAAAGGAAAAAGAATAAAGTGGCCAACTAGGACTACTACAAAACTACAAAAGACTAAACTACCCCTCACACAACTCTAACAACTGCAATCCCCAAACTACTACTAAAAAACGATGACATACAACCAAGGCAACCTCCTAAACCAACTAGGCCCCACAACACACAAATCTCAACCAAGCAAAGCTGGTCTATCTACCTATCAACAAGGATTGGCATCATAGTGAGAACACATAATAATGGTGTCAAAAAAGGCAACCAGTAATCTCAAGACCACCAACACAACAAAAACACCAAGGCAAAGGCTCGGGGAGCTACTCAACCACTACTCCTAATCTAAGAAACATGGCCTAGTCGATCAACTACTAAAAAAAATCAACTACATGAGCCAAATCACATACACAATCCTCAAATCAAGATGTCATAACAAGCCAAATAATGCCGAATAGGCATCAAAACCCCAATCACACAAAATAGGAACAAAAGGATAAGACCATAAAATTACATCCAAAGAAAGAATACGTGGAGCCTCAGCCTTTGACCGGCCTATAAAAGCATAGAATAGATCAAGACCAACCTCAACTTGAGCACTTGAAGTAGAACCAGCAACACCAAAGGCACTACCTATGACTGAAGGTGCCATCAACCCACAAGATTGACATAGCTAAAATCCTCTCATCATGGTCCAACGTTGGGGACAAACTCTTAATCGATTGCCATGATCTCCATAGATACAAAAAATTCCATCCACTCTAGCTTGGGGAATATCATATATTGGCAATAATTGGGAGATCAACTTCAACCTGGGGCACTCTCTTGACTAGTGGTCAAACTATCCATAATTATAGCAAACCCTAAAGTCTAAAGCTCGACATGAAGGACGTGATGGGCTACCCTACCAATCTCTGTTAAGCTAGGAACCACCCGTAGCCAACTACACAGGACTCTGTGACAATCTTTGACATAGTGGCCTACTTTACAATACTCATAACATTCATCACCAAGAGTAACTTGCTATAAAGATCCAATTGGAGTAATATGAGACCCAACAATGGTAGGTCTAAAATGATCACCATAAGAAGTCTGATCGGAGCTTTGCCTTCCATAGGTACCTCAACTTACCTCATAACCCCCTAGAGCCTAAGATGCCACTACCATAGGCCTGATAGGTTGAGAAGGAAGATGACTCTCACTAAACTCATACTTACCTCGAAGTGGAATGTTATCATTATTGTACTAATGGTGAGGCCTCCTACCACTATCTCCATAGGCCTCAAGACACATCTTCTCCACGGACCTCACATGGCTAACAACCTGGACAAAGGTAGGTCTCATTGATATCAGATTCTCCGATGCCAACCAGAGTGGCAAGGCTAACCCATCGATGAACCCCTGACTCAACTCTCAATCTGAAGGAAACAATGTGGGACTACGTCTGTCCCACTCTAAAATCCCATCACAAACTCAAAAATGGACGACGAACCCTATTGGGGACTATTCAACCCAACTCTACCCTAACAAGCACTCACTACACCAAGAACCGCACCTGCCTGCGGTGTACCATTGAAGAAGCCCAGACCTACTAACACTGAATCTTGAGGAATCGAGGTAGTCAATGATCATGTTGAAGCTTGGGCTGACCCCAAACTCTCTAAATGTTAAAGAATGCCTCCGACCTCAATGTTTATTCCCAACTAAGGCCTTCTAACCCAACCATATACTGAAACTCTGATGGAATGTGTTGATGATCCGTCTACATCCATCGAGTACCTTTTGTTATCAATCTAAGAGACAGCAGATTCTAAAGTAGTTGTTTTAGATGTTAATCAAAGCAAAAGTACATAATAAGGAGTCAAAGAAAAAATTTCCTAAGAATGCCATATAGCCTCCCAAAGATAGGATACAGACGTCCCCGCGCAAATCTACAGGACTCTAATACACATTTGTTCTCAAACCAATGATGTCGGTCAACCTAGAGCTCTAATACCAACTTGTCACAACCCAATTTCTTGGGTCATGATGGCACCTACTATAGCCAACCAGTAGGTAAGCCTAACCCTTAACTCGGAGTCATAGGGAACATGCTACCAAGTGAAATTCGATAATAAGAAGCATCAAGCTTATACCCAAGCAAAGAAAGGTTAATCAACAGAAATATAATACAAGGAACCATCCCAAGACTTGCCACTAGTCAGTAATCAAGTGTCTAATCAAAATAAGAGTACAAGTATTTTACAAATACAAAATAAGTATATGTTGTATTTGAATACAATATAAAGACTAAGTGACTCTCCCCATTTTTTGCAAAATGAGTTTGCAACGACGTGACGACTCTTTTATGATTATTCTCAGCAGAGTCACCATTTTGTCATGCCCCAGTTTTTGCAAAATGGGTTGTGCAACAACGTGGCAACTCTTTTAGGATTTAATTTAAAAGAGAGTAGCCAGCTAACGAATTAAAGGAGTGTGAGAGCACCTAAAAATACTAAATTAATTTTAAAGGGTCAATGAACCAATGATCATGTAAGGGTTACAATTACCTTGAGTAGAAGGTGTTAAGCACCTTTCGAGGTCCACAAATGTGGGTCCCGATCGTATCTCATACATTTATGTGGGGGTTATACATGTTGCAAATATGGTCACTATTTATTCATCTATTAGTTAATTAAACTAAGTGATAGAGATAAAAATTAAATATAAGACAAGTGGGAACTAAACATGAAAACATAAGTAGAGAAGACAATCAAGAAGATAGAATCAATACAATGATATGGGAGAAACACTATTTTAATTAATTATTAATTGAAATAAATACAAATAATAAATATAAAAGACAAGACAAATTAAACTTAAACCTAAAACAATCCTTCTCTGATCAACGTTTGACTTATTAATTGGAAGATAAATTAGAGTTTGTAATTTTTTGCTCGAGTCAACTTACATCATTTCCAAAAGGTCCTATCCCCCTTCTAAGTTCATTTATTATTAAGATCCTAAAGTGACCTAAGGGAATCATAAAACTAGAAGTCCTAAAAGGTGTCTTGTGTCCCAACTTACTGCCCAAAAGGCATTGGACTAACAAAATGGTAGGTTTTAGACTTAAATAAATCATAAGATTCCTAATTAGACCGTAAGCGTCAAGTAAAATAGGTAGGACAAACACTTAGCACGCAAAGTCTCAAATTGGCCTCTAATTTAGTTATTTAGCATGCTTGAAAACACAAATAAGTAGTGAAGGATAATGATAGAGTTGTGCGGCATACATAATCAAATATGTAAGTCATAGTGTAAAACTTGAATAACGTGGAAGCAAAGTTAGACACGTGAGTATCGCTTTAATAGGCTAATTGTAATAAAAGAAAGACATTTATGAAAATTTTAGTTATTAGCATGCTAGCTTTTCATATAGCATTAAAACTTTTAGTCATAATGTCTGTATGAATTAATATACTGAAAATTATTTAATAATGGCATATGGACATGATATCTAATTAATTAACATGCTTAATATATTACATAATACCTATAGACATGGTATTATACAAAATAATTCTCAAAACTTGAAAAAGTCCATTTTAAATATGTTGTGATAAAAATCAAAATGAGAATCATAAATCATGATACCTAGCGAAGGGCACGCTATAACTAGTTAGGCTTTTAGAATATTTCAACAACCCAGCAGCAAGATGATTTGCAATTGGAATGAGGAGGGGAGCATGATATAGATTTATTAAAGGGTTTTACTAAGAAGCAGTAGCGACACATTTTCATACTTATAAAAATATATATGTAAGCATGACTGGATTACATATTGGTAGTGGACCATTAAGCCATGCAAAGATTAATCAATTAATATGCTTATAGTAGACCCTTTTTCTTTGAATACTATATGTGAAAATAAACAATATTAGGTAATATTCATGATAGTAAAATAGGTAGAATTCTCTTAATTAAACAGAGTTTGTGAAATTGCCATTAAATTACCATTTAAAACCGGGTCTTAGCATAACAGTAATGGCACATGATTTTATATGTTCAAATAGTTAACACATATAGGTACATTTATCTAGTACAAACACACATAGTTATGATAGAAGATAAACATAAGTAGCACGTTAGTTCCCCTCCCCCTTGGATAGTCCCCAAATATTTACTATATACAAAGAGTAGAGTTTAGATACATAATCATTACAGGCCGAAAGTAACAAGTAATACAAACGAATAAAAATTTAAGCAAGGTTGACTCCATCTGGTAAACCCCGTCCAAGGGGTGTCTCTTCAATATGTCTTTAAACTTTATGGTCAAACTTGTTGATCATAAAAGACACACAAACAATACAAAAATATGAAACACACACTACTAATTAAGGGGTTGATCTTAAAAGAAAAAAATAATAATATTGCAGGAACTTATATTCACGTAGTTAAATATAATAATAATTAATAATCTAAATTTCCAAAACAAAGACTTTACATATCAATCAAAAGATATGAAAAGGTGAAACATATCCAATACTAGGCAAAAGGAAAAGAAAACTGACCTGGGCACTTCCTTTAAAGTTAATATAAATTTGTGCATAAAATTACTTAAAGTAATACTATAGTATATGCATGAATTAAAAATATTCTAGTAAGAATTACTAACCGGTTATGTAGATAAGTTATTAAGCAACACAAAACTAGATATGAAAACACATAGTCCAACCTTGTGTAGTAGTCAAAATGAAGAAACTTCTTAGAGTAATACGCCATAATCTCTATTGCTTTTGAGAGTATGCTCAAGTGAGAAAGTAAAAATGTGTTCTCATGTCCAGAGTGTAAAAAAGTGTCCAAAGAAAGAGTAGTAGGCCATGCTTATATAGAACATATTACAGTCAATCATAGACTTAATGAGAGTAATCCGGAAAAAATCAATAAAAAAACACTTATCCTTATTAAGATGAACAAAATCAGTCCAAGCCAAAAATTAGATCAGTGTTACTATAAATAGGTTTAGAAGTATGCCCATAAAAAATCAATTACTCATGTTATATTTTACCATCAATAGCACGAGTAAATCCCATGCTTATGAATATAAAGAAGTAAAGCATAATTAAGGAAAAGAAAGCATATTAAAATTTACCAAAATCATATACGTATCAAACTGAAATTTAATAAGGAAGAAATAACATCAATAGTCTTCCAAATAGGTTGTTACAATTAAAAGAAACGAATTAAGCTAATTAAAGTGACCAAAGAGTACCCAAATATCAAGATCTTCACATATCATTCTTTTAAAAGTGACAACCTTACCACAATTAACTTAAATTCCAGAATTATTCTAAATCAAACAATGCCAAGGAATTAAATGGAAGAGTGAAGAAAGATATAATCAATTACATATGAAGTTACCTAAAATAACCAACTACTAATTGTCTTTCTAAGCATTCTCAGAATCAACAAAAGCAAAGCATGTAAAATTGTATCAACTCGAATTCCAAAGAGAATCAATCAATAACAACAAATTTAACAAATTATTAGAACATAATTAAAATAGAGCCAAAATTAGGATGAACGTCGATTATAGAAATTCTCAAGAATCGAAGTTTCAACACAATAAGGCTAAAAAACTTAAATGGGAATGAAAGAATTGAATCAATAAATCGTATACTTAACGAATCAAAAATAGAGAATTGGAGGGAAGAGGTGGCACTTAGGTTAGAGGGACATACCTGGGACGAATCCGTCTTAAACACAATAGAGTCTTGAAGCTTCGATTGATCTGGTTACAACTTTTGTGGTGCCGTAGTTACTAGTGGAACGGCAAAGATGGTCAGATATCTAGGAGAGGGAGGCAAAGGAGCGCAAAAGGGGAAAGAGGGAAGAGAAAGGGTTTACTGGTGGTCTTCACCGAAGATGGGGTGGAGCAACGGAGGAAACAAGAGAGAAAACGGAAGGGGAAGAGGACAGAGAGGGTGAAGCGGCACCTGTTTCTCACCGAAGATGGCGATTAGCGGGGTGTTCCACCTGTGGAGCTTCACGGGAGCCAGTGAAAGCAGAGCAGCGGCGTAAGAAAGGAAGAGACAAGGAGAAGTGGCGGTGCTTTTCTTTTGGGTAGAAGGAGCGTGTATTGATTTGAGGGCTTAGTTGTTAGGGTAATAAAAAAGGAAAAAAAGTAGGATCTAATCATCGGCTGGATTGAGAAGGCTCTAATTAATTTGGAATTAAAATTGGATCAAAATAGATTAAAATTGACAAGTTCTTGTGTTGGATTTGGCTTCAAATTAAATAATAATGCTAGCATTGAAATAAATTGGAAAGAATAGGTTATGATTTAAATAATTTGGAGAAAGATTAAACAGATTGTTATTTAATTAATAAGATATACTACAATATTTAAATAAATGAATAATAATAAATTCTTATATAAACAAATACATTTTATATATTATCCACCTGAAAAAGATACCTAAGCTTTGAAAAATAAAATAATTATTTCAAATTTAGCAACTGACAAATATAATGATAATAATTTTTTAAATTATGAATACTAAAGCATATATAAAATTTAAACATAATTTCTATTATATAACTGAAAATATAGGTTTTAAAATATATTTATTGAATAACAATCTAGAGATGGGTTATAGGTCTGTCAAAATTGGGTGTCAACACTAAGTCTAGCCAAAACAGACGGAAACCAGTAACTCTGAATGCCAGGATCTCACCCTAGTCTCCAAACTCCAACCTGCTCTGCACGACTCCAAATTAAAGGTGAGAACCCAAACTATGATCTACATGGAGTAGAAGTATAGTATGAGTACCAAAAAAGGTACTCAGTAAGCATTGGCCGACTAAACTCAAAAGATAACACAAGTATAAGCAACAAGTAATAAGGAAAGAGTAGCACATATAACTAAACATAAGATAACATGACAGACAAGCAGTAAGGAGTAGAAATAGGACACAAACAATAAAGAATCGAGTCAAGAACATACCTGGAATGCAAGCCGACAACCTAATCACAATCAAACTAAGATACAAAGTCAACTACCCATGGTCATGAGGACTAACAACCAAAATTCTAAAGAAAAATCCTATCATCTAACCGATCAATAACAACAGAGAACATAATATAGTCAAACAATAACCTAGTCGGACCCCATAAGGCCGGAAGGTAAAAACAATAGATATAAACAAACACCCATAAACTTAAGGGTGCAATAAAAAAAAATAAGTTTATTGGTGATAGGCGATGCATATAAATGCAGAGTATGAATTAGGACAATCAGTAACTAAGTGTATATACCTACCTCCATGTCGTGAGGGTGAGGTAGGACTTATCCAACTCTCTTATCCGGTACCAAACTACTCACAGCTAGAGGGGCTCAAAGGGGACGTGGGAAGTTTGTATACATTGCTTGGGCCTGAATCCAGGTCTTACAACAAATCGACTATGTAGATGATAAGACCATACCTTTAATATGCGAATAGTAGGGATCAACTCTGTAGAGGATCATGAGTAGCCAAAATCATGAACGAAAGAGCGTCAACGCGTCAGCTAGTCAATTAAGAATCGAGCCCATCCAAGATGTGTCTAATGTCCAAAGTAATAAAAGAACCACCTCAACGATGCCTCATAAGTCTCAAACTCATAAATCTAGTGATCTAGCTGGTACGACTCCCATTAAAGCCAGTTTAGAATAAAAGCCAAGTGAAAATATTATTTCTCTATGAATGATATTGATGAGCCGGTATCATGCCATAAAACTCGTGAGAATGAACAAAAAATACAATGCATGACATCACCAGCATTCAAATAAGGCACTAACAATCAAATAAAAATAAGTCCAATCAAACCACGCTGCCAAGGAAGAGAGTAATTGCTTGGGATCCATCTGGTCCTCGAACATGGCCTTGGGCCAATAATATAGTCAAATATCAAAGGATCATAACAAGCCTACCGCTAAAAACAAGCGAAGTGACCAGAAAAGATTCTAAATAAATCAAAGGGGGAGAAAAACTCAACGGACGGTGCCTTACACCAATCATACTGCTCCAATCCATCACTGAGCACAACTACTGCCAACCTATGGCTACGATGAGCCACCAAGGTCTCAACCACCAATACAAAATGAACAACCCAATAGAAGCCCTATAGGGAGCAAATCCACAACTACAAGGGCAATAAAACACAGTCCAAGACATCTAATTCTCCAACATAGCCTAAGGCCATAAGAATCAAACATAACAAGGATAAATATGCTAATCTACAACATAAACGAGGCTACAAGCCTAAACTAAGGATTCCCATACCCATAAAAGGACCAAAGCTCCTACGGAATCAAGAAAATATAGAATGAATAGCAGGGAACTAATAACTGCAAATAGAATCCTAAATCACATGCAATCTATACTATACATTATCTAAAAAGCTCAATCAAGAAAATAGATTGAAGCCTACATCAAAGCCTATCATGTGCGCTCTGAATCCATTGGAAATGAGTTATCCACTTCTAAAATGCCTCTAAACAAAGCCACACTATCAATTTATTGACCAGAACATCATTACAGATGTTTAGACACTAAATTCTCAATGAGTGGAAATGGAACCAAAATCGAGCAAAATGGGAATGTGGAACCTGCATTAGAAATCACAAATTGACTTTCAAAAGGTCCTAAATATTA
Organism: Solanum acaule; assembly: GCA_036250505.1. Classification (NCBI taxonomy): domain Eukaryota; kingdom Viridiplantae; phylum Streptophyta; class Magnoliopsida; order Solanales; family Solanaceae; genus Solanum; species Solanum acaule. The sequence goes on from JAJOOR010012635.1 coordinate 52,574, forward strand.
CAAGGAACTTGTGCCCCAAAAATGGACTCAATTCGAGCTTGGAAATAGGCTAAAAACTGCACATGCAAAACTACCATAAAACCTCAAAAATCAAGCTTAGGCATCCCCCTAGGGTAGAAGTTTCCTCAAAATGATGACTTCTAAGCTTCCCAGATTACTCGAACATGTATCCACTCAAAAATCCGAACTAACACAACTAAAATCAGCTAAATTAAAGCTCTATAGCTCAAGAAATTGCATTTTGAAAATGAGGGCCGAAATTAAAAATTTAGGATTTAAATAGCAGCCATTTGGTGGCTAAAAGTCAAATCCGATCCTAAAAGCCTAAATTTTGGTCGCTAAATGTCTGCACCAGCAACACCAGACTTTGCTATATTTCAATGTCTCTGAACAAACCCTCGAGATTCATTTAGGACCTAATGAAAAAATCAGATATGCTTTCCCACTAAATTCAGCAATCCAGACTCAATGAAACCATTGAAACTTCCATCCAATGTCATCTTAATGAAAAGTGAGTCCCACACTCAAGCTCCATTTATAGCCAAAATCCACAAAGAGTCTTGAAATGAAACTAGAGGCCTTAGAATCCGTATGAAATGTTGTTCTTGACCAAACTTGACATTCGAGAGCTAACCACAGAAAGAATTATCATCTAAGCATGTTTCCAATAAGATTAACTGAAGTCAAACTTTGGCTTAAGCTTCAATATTAAAATGTCTAACGGCACAAACTCGCACCAAAAGCGCTGAGGCCCGAACCAACCATGTCCCTAGTCTAAAATGGCCCTTCTAGAGGTGATGAAACTATTAAAATTGCATCTTCGGACAGTCTTCTTAAACTTTTGACCGAAGTTAACCATTCAAGTTTCAAAGGTTCCAAAATATGGAAACTTACACAAAATACAAAAGAACAACCTGACAACTAAATTGTCAGTCCCAGCAGGTCATAAATGACTTAAGGTTGCTAGAAGAAAACTCTAATCTAAAAAGATATGAAAATGGAGGAAATGACTTTGAGGGTCATTACACTTCCGAACAATGTTCTTTATCCTTTTCTTGTGAAATGTGTTGATTAAATTCAAAAGTTCCTTTGGTTTTCATAGACAAATCACCAATGGCATTTTCTTTTGATCATTATAACATGATATCAAACTTTATCTCTTTTTTTACGCTTTTACTCAGTTGTACAATATTCTATGCATATTCTCTGTGCATTTATATTATACAACCATACCTTTTTGAACAAAAAAAACTAGCCTTCTCCACATATATTCTTCTATATTTTCAATTTTTTATTGCAACAATCCATACGGTCAATGCATCAACACTAGATGATAATGGCTACAATACATTGAAGTCTATTGAAACTAACTACCTTTCTCAACAAAGAAACCTTCAAATATAACATGTGCATTTCTTGGACGAGGCCTCACCAAAGCCGGATGAAAGTGACATCCTAGTGATGTGGTTGCTATCAATTTTGAGTATCTGAATTTACATTATGAAATAATACGGTGTCAAATGGCGTCAGTAAATGAAATATACAATATGTAAAATAGATGAATGAAACAGCTAGCTAAACCTAAACATGCTGAGCTAAATGAATAGATTGAAATAAAATCAACGGAATAATATTAAATAAGATTTTCAACTGTAGAGTTGGGAGATATTCTAAAGCTGATTAACTAAAACATCATATTTGAATATTTGAGACTAAGAAGAGAAAAATGTAAAATAACATGCATGTGGTTTTAAAACACTTTTTGTCACACCCCGAGTCTACACCCTAGGCGGGACTAGCACTCGAGAACCATTGTTGGCCCCAAGTGAACCCTTGGCCTGGCTTACTTAACTCAGTAGAAGACTCTAAGAATGATTACAACGATCAAATGATCTAACTTAGAATGTTAGAAGAATTAAACATTCAACTTGGCCAAATGGCAACCCAAGTCTTAACATAATATAAAATGAGAAGACTAAAGAACTAATAACTGACTGTCTATGAAGCCTCTAAAACAACTGAGAGGGATGTTGGGACAAACCCCACAACATCCTAATGAACTAAACTAGAAAGCAAATAAAGGAGTCCTCCGAATGCAAGGAGGCTCACCACAGACTCAGAGTGCTCAAGTTGGATGATGATCCTGGTTACCTGTGTCTTCATCATAAGACGATGCAGGCCAACTGGCATCAGTACATTGAATGTACGAGTATGCGAGTTGGAATGCTAAGCAATACATAGGCATGAAAAGATTCTGAAATAAACACTTACCTTGGCTCTTCTCAACTCATGAATAACTTAACTCAGAATAAAGCAATGAACACATGCAATATATGAAAAAGTTTTATAAAACAGTAAAAGCAACTTGGTTCGTTAAAGGAAATGCAGTAACAAATTCAACTTTACTCATATAATAAAATAATATAGTTTTTGTGGGAGATTCTCTAACCGAAAACCACTACTATGAGCCTAAGTGGTGATACAACGTCTTGCCCACGCTGCCAGAACTGTCCTATACTTTTCCGTCATATAGAACGCTTAACTTAGTGGATCCACTAGCTTAACTTATGTGATCATCTAAAAAGTATGACCCATTAATACCCATGATGGCTACATGGTTTATGGAGACTTGAGTTAATATGAACTCGCATCCCCATATCGGTGCTC